>CAEGAD010095917.1:0-26405 GCA_903067055.1 Poeciliopsis paucimaculata | reverse complement strand
ACATTTAACAGTTTAGTCCACATTTACCAGTTTAGTCCATATTTACCAGTTTAGTCCACATTTACCAGTTTAGTCCACATTTAACAGTTTAGTCCATATTTAACAGTTTAGTCCACATTTAACAGTTTAGTCCAGTTTTTGTTCATATTTCTGTCTTCAGGTTTTTAGTTTCTCTCATGGTTTTTGTTCAATTTTTAGTTGTTTTTTTAATGTTTTTCTGGTTTCGGTTTCTGATGGATTAGTTGGGTTGTTTCGGCCTCTAACCTTGAACAAAACACCAACCAGAGATTGTCCAGACTGACCCGCTTTCCTCTGCCTTTCAGTACGGAACCCGAACTCGAGTGTCCAGATTACACGTCCGGCGGTCTCCACAGCTGCTACTTCGACAAGAGCCACACGACCATCTGGAATTACTACTGCATGACGGTGACGGCCATGACGCCCCACAGGAACTACACGTCCCAGCAGCACTGCCTAGACGTGGCAGAGATCGGTGAGCACCGGATTAGCCTGGATTATAACCAATAAGGACCAGACAGACTGGATTAGACTGGATTATAACCAATAAGGACCAGACTGACTGGATTAGACTGGATTATAACCAATAAGGATCAGACTGACTGGATTAGACTGGCTTATAACCAATAAGGACCAGACTGACTGGATTAGACTGGTTTATAACCAATAAGGACCAGACTGACCAGATTAGACTGGATTATAACCAATAAGGACCAGACTGACTGGATTAGACTGGATTATAACCAATAAGGACCANGCATGACTAGATTAGACTGGATTATAACCAATAAGGACCAGACTGACTGGATTAGACTGGATTATAACCAATAAGGACCAGACTGACCGGATTAAACCAGTGACGATTAAAGTTTTTCTGCATGGGTCCCTGCTATTGTTCTTGATTTTAATCCAGGATTATATTTCCAGATTATAATCCACCATATTACAGCTGCTCTCCTTTAGTTTGAAGTTTATATGAAAGTTTTAATTTGCAGATCTAATCCATGCTAATCCAGCCGCTACCAGACTTTATCAGCTACTTTGATGACCTTTGACCCTTTATGTTCTGTCAGTCAGCTTTGACCCCAAAGCAGAAAATTGTTACTGCAGCAGAAATGTGTTATTACCAATATCAATAGTTATTATTGTTATTATCATTATTGTTACTGAACCCCTTCGTCCTGAACTTTTCTTGGTTGGTTCTATTAAATCCTTCATCCTCATCATCATCATCTCTATCATCATCGTCATTCTCTGCAGCTTAATCAGGAACCAACAACCCGCTGTCGTTGGGATCGGTCTACTTCCTGGACCTGTCTGTGAGGTTTCTCAGCGCCGCCACGCCGCCGCGCCCATTGCTGAGCTTGTCTCAGACGTTTCTTATCTGGCGGCCCCAGAAAGGTCACGTCTCCTCATGTTGGAGCTCATCCAGTAAATGTGGCGCCTTCAGCCTGACCTCTGAGTTTATGTCTCGACTCAGATGGAGCATAAAATCAGAATAATTCAGCATTTAATAACCAGAACAGGCAGCAACGGTTTAGTTGATGGAGCAGATGAAGAGTCAGTTTTTGATGCCAAACAAGTTCCAGGATAAATCCACAACTTCAGTTGCTACTGAAAGTCATTGGCAATTTCACAAAGTATGGACCGGGTTAAGAACAAAATAAACCAAATCTTGATGTTTGTCCAGGCAATAGATGGAGGAAAACCAGGAGAACATGAACAGGTTAACCCAATAAACCCGGTCTGAGGAGGATCGGGCCGGTTCTTCACAATCTCTGACTGACGTTATCTGACGTTAGGCTGCTGATGGAGGCAGAGCCATGTTACCTCCACAGGTGGATAACAACCATGTCTTGATTCCCTCGGTTCATTCAGTTCATTCAGTACCATTGATTCATTGAGTTCCCTTGGTTCATTGGGTTCCCTCCGTTCCCTTGGTTCCGCTGGCTTGTGGCCCACATGCCACCAGGTGTTCTGGTCCTCCAGCCCTCTCCTCATGCAGTCTCTCTGTCCTCCAGTGGAGATGGAGGCTCCGGTCAACCTGAGCTTCTCCCTGAGGGACGCCGGCGGCGACGAGGTCGGCCACAGCGCGCTGCTGTCCTGGACGTACCCGGCTCCTGAGGCCCTGCGCTACGGCTGGATCACTCTGGTGTACGAGTTGCAGTACCGACGCGTCGGCGAGGCCCACAACTGGAAGGTACCGGCCGGGTCCACAGGTTCCTCCTTAAACCAACAGTAGAGAGGAGCTCTGGATGGTTGGTTTCTGAAGAGGACGATCAGTTTGAGTTCCTCTGGGTTCACTGAGCTGACTGGTGCTGATGGATTTAGGATCCATGTTGACAGTGGAAGTCCTGATGGCTGCCGGTTCCGGTGAAGCGGCTGACCGGCTGCGTTTCTGTCCGCAGGTGAAGCATCCTCTGCGGGAGCTGCATGTGGAGCTGCTCGGCCTGCGACCCGGTGACTACGTGGTTCGGGTCCGCTGCCGCTCTCAGAACTCACGGCTGTGGAGCAAATGGAGCGCGGCGCTGCTCATGAGCGTCCCCAACGGGTCGCCTGCGGGTATGACTCCATGGGGTTTCCATGGCGACAGCCCGAGTGTGAGGAAATGGTTTCTAAAGTGAAGTGAGTTTCATGTTCTCCTGTGCAGGTAAAGTCCTGGTTCTGGTTCTGGTGGTGGGAGTGGGAGCCGTGGCTCTGCTGGTCGTGGCCTTCGGGGTCATTCCTCAGAGCAGGAGGTGAGGAAGCTGTAATGTCAAGGTGTTGCCAGAGAGGGCGCCACCTTCCTGTTCCTGCTCTGGAGCGAAGACCACTCCATATTCTACTTTGTCCCTCCAGAATAAAAGACTACTTCCTGCCGCGTGTTCCCAAGCCACGCATCATCGGCATTGACCCTCTGCTTCTGAAGGTGATGCATCCTGGGAAATGTAGTTGCGTCATTCTGCCCTGTGTCCAAGTTCTGACCCCGTCCCTCTCTTGTCTTGTCTTTCTGTCCCCAGAAGGGGAACTTTGATGAAATCAACCGTCACTTCAGTAACTTCCATGGTTACCGGCCTCCCAGTTACTCGGTGGAGGTGTGGGACCAGGTGAGCGCTGACGGGATCTACCTGAGCGCGCCGTGGGACTGCAGCGTCCAGAACCCATCGCCATACGTCTGTGGCGCGCCGCCGTACTGCATCGTGCCGCCCGAGGCCTTCGCTGTGCTGCAGGATGTGCCATCTCCATGGCAACAGCCCGAGACGGCGTTCGTTCCCGGATCAGACTACAGCACAATGGAGCACCTCGGCGTTCCCGACGGCTCCGTTTCTGCTCCAGATCCGGCCCGCGCTCCGGTCCAGGACTTCTACACCTGCGTCCAGCTGATGAGGGACAGTGGCGAGGTCCACTTGGTGCCGTGTCTGCCGGCGCCGTACTGCCAGGACTTCCTGCTGCCGCCGGGTCAGGATGCCGCCAAGCGAGAGGAGGAGGAGAAGAAGAGCAAGAGGCTGGCAGAGCACCAGAACCGGAGGAGCGCAACGAAGGACGACGGCGACGACAGGAGCGACGCCGTCGACCCGCTGCTGCCCGTCAGCCCGGACGACACCAACTAGAGGATTGGAGACCGGTTCTGGTCCGAGGTTCTGGTCCGAGGTTCTGGTCCGAGGTTCTGGTCCGAGGTTCTGGTCCGCTCTGTTTTTGCTAACACTGTTGGCCAAAGCTCAGACTGCGTTGGAAACTTTTGGCAGCCATCTTTACTGTGGGCGTGTAAAACACAATTATTGATGCATTCGTGTCTAATCCAACTAGAAGGTTCTAACAAGACATTGAACTGGCTCTGGTTTTGGTTCTGGTCACATCAACCAGTTACTCCACCCAGGAGGAGCTGGATTTCCTGAACTCTTCTTCTTTGTTTTAATGGCTGTAACTATAGGAAGTATTAACGCCACCTACTGGTCAGGAGTGTGGACTACATCGCCGTGAACTCTGGGTACTGTAGTCCATTTGAAACGGGCCGGGATACTTCAGGGTTCCAAGCTTCATCTCTCTCAGGAAACAGGAAGTGGTGGCGCTGGTCGGAGAGGATTCTGGTTCTCTACGTCCCAAACCTCCTAGCTTTATTTCCCGTCGTTTCACTCACATGTCGCTCGGATAAAACTCATTTTATTTTCACTTCACTGTGCAGAAGCACTCGATCCTTAATTATCCATGTGCAGGGATGTGAATCGGTGATTACCCAGAACATGAGAGGAATCTGAGCGGGTTCATAAAGTCCATTTGTGTCATTATCATTTTATACCAGCAGATTCCATAAAATCGCTAAAAATCAGCACATGATGCCCAGTTTTCCCAGAATGATGATTGAACTGAATTAGTAGTAGTTGTAGTCAAACCTGCTCCAGTTAGCTAGCTGCCTCCTTAAACACTATTGTTGTAAGAAACCACTGCAGCTCTGTGTGACTCTGTTAGCATAGCATGTTAGCGCTCCATGACCCATCTCAGGTTGACTCATTTCACCCTCACACAGCATGAAGAATCTGTTAAAAACTGTGATCTGAGCTGAAGTAAATAAAAGAGAGACGTTTAAATTCATGCTCAGAGTGAAAATCCTTCCTAAAGGTGAAAATATCTCAGATTTCAAAAGAAAATAAAAACAGGAGGATAATATAGAAAATAGCGCCCCCTTCACTTCAGGACTGCAATGGTCCCATTTCTATGTAGGGTTAGGGTTAGGGCTGACAGCGGTCCGTCCCCCTTCCTGTTAGCTGCAGGAAGTCCTTCTCGACCGGTAGGTCCAGTCGATGTGTTGAAGTCCGGACCGTTTCTACCAGAACCGTTGAACCGCAGCTGGTTGACGTCTTTTCTGTTTCTCAGTTCAGAGCTGCACTATTTTTAGAAAATTGTGCCAAATGTTCCTTCATGCACAAAAGCAGAGCCACTAACATTCCTCCAGTTGGTTATAAGCACAACCTTGTTGATTACCCCGTGACCTTTTGGTGTTTGATGTGAGCCCAGTGAATGACCAGAGACTTCGGGACTCTGCCGTGCCGTCTCCATGTTAGTCCTTGTCTCTCATTGTGCCTTTTGTCTCTGTGGTGTTTCATACCACTTCGTCTCCTCTGTTAGCTTCTGATGGGCAAACACCTGCAGGTCGTTACAGGAAGCAGGTCATTACAGGAAGCCGGTCGTTACAGGAAGCCAGTTGTAACAGGAAGCCGGTCGTTACAGGAAGCCGGTCGTTACAGGAAGCCGGTCGTTACAGGAAGCCGGTTGTTACAGGAAGCCGGTCGTTACAGGAAGCCGGTCGTTACAGGAAGCCGGTCGTTACAGGAAGCCGGTCGTTACAGGAAGCCGGTTGTTACAGGAAGCNAGCAGGTCGTTACAGGAAGCCAGTCGTTTCAGGAAGCGGGTTGTTACAGGAAGCAGGTCGTTACAGGAAGCCAGTCGCTACAGGAAGCATTTCGTTATAGGAAGCCGGTCGCTACAGGAAGCCGGTCGTTACAGGAAGCCAGTCGCTACAGGAAGCGGGTCGTTACAGGAAGCCAGTTGTTACAGGAAGCCGGTCGTTACAGGAAGCAGGTCGTTACAGGAAGCAGGGCCTAACAGGAACCCAGTTGTTACAGGAAGCCGGTCGCTACAGCAAGTCGGTCGTTACAGGAAGCAGGTCACTACAGGAAGCCAGTTGTAACAGGAAGCAGGTCGCTACAGGAAGCAGGTCTTTACAGGAAGCAGGTCGTTACAGGAAACCAGTTGTTACAGGAAGCCAGTTGTAACAGGAAGCAGGTCTTTACAGGAAACCAGTTGTTACAGGAAGCCAGTTGTAACAGGAAGCAGGTCTTTACAGGAAACCAGTTGTTACAGGAAGCCAGTTGTAACAGGAAGCAGGTCTTTACAGGAAACCAGTTGTTACAGGAAGCCAGTTGTAACTGGAAGCCAGTTGTTACAGGAAGTGTGTTGCTTTTCGGTGGGGAAAATATCTTGCAGTTTGTCACTGAAACATGTTTGGGTTTGAGGCAATAAAAACTCTTGGATTTGTTTTTGATTGTATTCAATTGTTGAAATGTATTGATTGTAAGTTGAATGGTGACTTTTGGTGCCAATGCAATAGTAGTGATCAATAAGTACAAATGTTCAGACAATCGTCTTGACCTGGATCAAATGAACTGAAAGTACCCTAAAGTCTAAATGAACTGTACCTGAGAAAAAGACTTTGATTTCCTGTGATAATGACATAACGTTGCTTTGTGGACCTGGAAGCGTTTGTCTGTTTTCAGGGTCTCTGTTGACCTTTAACCTTCTCTGTAGAGCGGTGTTGTTACAGATTTTTATTTCGGCTCAAAGTGCTTTTCCATCACAGTAAATAAATCTGCTCGTTCTCACCTCCAAGCCTCTGTTTGCCTCTTACTTTCAGCAACTACATCTCTCAGGTAAGTTGCAGCTACTTATTTTTAGTAGAGGAATATCTGAGATTTCTGTCAGTTGCCATGACGACTCTGTGGAGAATACAACCCTTAAACAATTAGTCACTGCATGAGAGCGATTCATCATGTACAAGTGCTGATCGACTGCTGGTGAGTCCAATGCAGCCTTCTGATGCTGCTAACACGTCTAGTGGTGGCTAAAGCGTCTTTAGCTGTCGCTAACGCGTCTTTAGCTGTCGCTAACGCGTCTTTAGCTGCGGCTAATGTGTGCTTAGCTGTCGCTAACGCGTCTTTAGCTGTCGCTAACGCGTCTTTAGCTGCAGCTAACGCGTGCTTAGCAGTCGCTAACGTGTTTTTAGCTGTCGCTAACATGTATTTAGCTGCGGCTAATGCGTGCTTAGCTGTCGCTAACGCGTCTTTAGCTGTCGCTAACGCATCTTTAGCTGTCACTAACGCGTCTTTAGCTGCAACTAACGCGTGCTTAGCAGTTGCTAACGTGTTTTTAGCTGTCGCTAACGTGTATTTAGCTGCGGCTAATGCGTGCTTAGCTGTCGCTAACGCGTCTTTAGCTGTCGCTAACGCATCTTTAGCTGTCACTAACGCGTCTTTAGCTGCAACTAACGCGTGCTTAGCAGTTGCTAACGTGTTTTTAGCTGTCGCTAACGTGTATTTAGCTGCGGCTAATGCGTGCTTAGCTGTCGCTAACGCATTAATGATAAAATCTTTTTCTGTCTTGGTGATTTGTTTCTCTCTTATGACAATAATTGATGATGAAAACTGAATCAGAAAGATAATCTGACCTCTGAAGGGAACAGATTAATAATCTGGTCGGTTTGGAACCTGAGATTAGAGACAAGAAGACAAAACTTCTGGAAATGACCATTAAAACTCATCAAACTAACTTATGATAATTATTATCAGGCTCAGATGTTCTTCCAGCAGAAACTCTGCATCCAGTTTCTGCTTTTAACCTGGACTCTAATCTGGATTAGGACTTCCGGTCTCAGGAAGAAAAAATCCGGGAGGGAAGGAACCAGGAAGTGACGACACACAGCTGCTGGTGTCGGGTTTCTGAGGAAGAGGAGGAGGAGGAAGAGCAGCGCGGCTAATTTGGGCCGGATAGTCAGAGGGGTTCGGTTCGGTTCGGCCTGAGGAACAACTCCGGTCCGCCTCAGGTGAGAAACACACACCCACACACACACACACACACACACTCAGGTGAAGCCTCACCTGTTGTCCCTCTGGTTCTGGTTCTGGTTCTGGTTCTGACGTCAGCTGTGGTTCTGCTGTCGGGTCTGCAGCTGTCAGCAGCTTAAAATAACTCTAGAAGGACAAACAGCGGACCCGCCCGACCTGGACCGAACCGGACTGGACTGGACCGGACCGAACTGGACCCGCCCGACCTGGACCGAACCGGACTGGACTGGACCGGACCGAACTGGACCGGACCGACCTGGACCGAACCGGACTGGGCTGGACCCGACCGAACTGGACCGGACCGACCTGGACCGAACACGGTCAGAACTCAGGCTGGTTCTGGTCCAAAAAGCACTTTATGAAACAGTCGGACCGGTTCTGGTTCTGGTCGGTCTGAGTTGGGACAGAACCGTCAGCGGTCCAATCGGAACCAACCGAACCTTCTTTGTGTTTGTATTTTGTACTCAATGTTTCAGTTTAGTTTTCAAAGTGAATAATTTTCTGGTTGTAAAAACTTTATTTCTCTTGTTTATATGAAAACAATCAAATTAATAATCAATAATAATCAATCATTAATCCATTTCTGCCTCATTATCTTCATAATGAACAGCAAAAAATGAAATAATAATTTAGGAAATTTAGAAACTCAAATTTGAGCTCGCTGACGTCATCAACACCTGTCATCAGTTCTGATAGGGGTCCTGGTTGCCATGGAGACGGCCAATGAAAGCCGGGACCAGGCGGTCCCTGATGAAGAGGAGGAGGAGGAGGAGGTGCGAGGAGTCCAGGCTCGGTACCTGCGCTGCCCGTCTCCTAGGTAACGGCAGGAAGTCCAGGTGTTGATCAGGATATTGATCAATATTGATAATAATAATCATTTATTTTCTGCACAAATCTGAAGTTTTTCATGTTCTTTATGTTTTCCAAATTTAATCTTTTCTCCCCGATCCCCTCAGACTGACTTCCTCTTCCTCACCCTCCTCTTCCTCTCGCAGCTTCTCCATGACCTCCATGACCTCCCTGACCTCCAGGTTCTCTGACGCCTCCTCCATCGTCATGGAGCCCATCCATCTGTCGTCGGCCGTCGCTGCCAAGAAGATCATTAGCGAAGGTGAGAGGTGTCCTAGTCAAAGTCCGCATGCGGCTATGGATTTGACTAGGCCTTAGCGTAGGCTGGATGTTTTGCTCCTCAGCTCCTCTGATATATTTAGCTCCATCCCCACAGCATGACGCTGCCACCACCATGTTCCCTTTCTGTCTCCAAGTCCTGAGCTGCTCGTCCAGCAGAGGCCATGTTGGAGAGCCGGAACCGGAACCGGACATGGACCCGGAACCGGACATGGAACCGGACCCGGACCTGGTCCAAGTCCTTTGGTTTTGCTGCTTCTGTCGTGACTGCTGCAGATTTTTAAAACATTTCTGAAGCGTTTCCATGGCGATTCTGAAGCGTTGTGAAGCTGCAGGGTCAGACGAGGTCAGACGGTTCTGCTCATTGTCGTGCAGGCGGCTCCGGCGGCCCGGTGGCAGCTTAATGGAGGATTCTTGTTCCATCTGCAGAAACAGGATGACAGCCAGAGAGCTTTCCCTCCCTCTGGGCCACATGGCTAACGCTAACATGCTAACACGAAGCCCAGCAACAAATCCACCTCTTTTATTACCGCTGCTGAACTCAAATTAATGTGAATAAGTTTGTTCACATGATAAGTCAGTAACAAACATGGCGGCATTTCCTCCTGCCACTTCCTGTCTTTGTCTTCTCCGCCAGCAGCAACATCCTGTTGGTCCTGTGATCAGATTAGCAAAATCAACAAAAAAACATTGACCTCATCCTAATGCAAACATTTTTTTTCAAAAACATAAAAAATCAGAACCCGGATCAGAACCAGAACCAGAACCTGATTCTGAGCCACCTGCCATGTTGGTAGTGGCAGCATGGGAAACATGGCGGACTCAGTCGACCTTCCTCTCCTCTGAAGGACGACCTTCGGTCCAAACTGGGTCATCAGCAGAACAAAACAACTACGGCCCAGTCAAAGTACAGACATAGTATTGACGTAGGCATGAATTTGTTGTGGGATTTCTGAACTTCCTCTTGGTTACCAGTCACTTGATGATGTCACCATAAACATATTCTAGACATTTCAGAATAAAAGTCTAAACTGAATTCAGGAATTTATTCAAATGTGGCGGCGTCTAATGTTGGGAAAACGAACGGGCCAGTGGGTGGCGCTGTGACGCTGCCGTTCTCTGGCAGCGTTACAGCGCCACCCACTGGCCTGGCTGACCTACCCCATCATCTCCTTCTTGTCGTGCGGACACACATTTTTCTTACTGACTTGTTTTTCACTCCATGTTTCAGCGTTTCCACCAAAGACCTGAATGACTCTTTGAGTTTCTCCGATGTAAAGTAAAAACTGAAGGTCGTCTTTCCTCGGTTGTCTAACTGGCCGTTCCTCCCCAGAGCTGCCACCCCGCGCCGCCCGCCCCGAGTCCGTCCCGGAGTCCATGCTGGAGTCCGCGGAGCAGCTGATGGTGGAGGACCTGTACAACCGAGTCCGGGACATGCTGGACGACCGCAGCCCCTACAACACGCCCTGCGTGCTGGACATCCAGAGGGCCGTGGTCCAGGACCGCCTGGAGGCGCCCGCCAACCCTGTGGACGAAGTCTGGCCCAACATCCACATCGCCGAGAAGTGAGTGCAGAGTGTCGTCATTTCTTCGGCTTCCACTTCCATATCCAAGAGTTGTGCTTCCGTTTCAGATCCGTTGCGGTGAACAAGGCCCGTCTGAAGAGAATGGGCATCACGCACATCCTGAACACGGCCCACGGAACCGGCGTCTACACCAGCCAGGCCTTCTACGCCAACATGAACATCCAGTACCGAGGAATAGAACTGGACGACTTCCCCGATGCTGACATCGCCGCGCACTTCAGACCCACCGCAGAGTTCCTGGACGAGGCTCTGCTCACACACAAAGGTCAGTCTGGACCAGAACCAGAACCAGAACCTGGACATGACTGCTGGTCCGGTTGGGTTAAAGGTTGGATCCATTGGACGTTCTGCATTGAACCTGCAGACTCTGCCGGTCCTTGCTCCTGATTGGACGGTCTGTCGACCAATGAGATCAGATCACTGACCTCAGTGACCTCCTGCTTCCTTTGTCCTGCGGTTTGAAACCTCATCTTCCTCATCATCCTCATCATCGGCTGCTTCTTTCTCCTGTCCCTCACAGAACTCGACTCCGTATGAAGTGAGTCTGAAATAATTTTCCTCCTTCTGGAGCGAAATGCTCGGACAAACCAACCAGTGTTCGGTTTGTTGGATTCTGAGGCGTTTTGAGGATTTCTGATGAATTTTATTCACTCATTCATCCTGTTTCTCCCTGAAGCCTGAAACACAAAGCACTTGTTTCTCTGCGTGTCCCGAGCAGCAGCCGTCCTGACGCACTGAGAGATCCAGAATAGCACACATTTAATCTCCATGACTTGCTTTCTTGGAATGTTTTATGAGCCTGCAGATCCTGGAAAAGTGATGCTAATGTCGGCTCTAGTTGTTCATGAGTTTTCCCTCAGGAAAGTCTTCCTCCAGTTCGCTGCACATCGTAACATTTTCTGTTTCCACAGCTAGACGATTCTCTGTTCTCAAAAGCCCAGACTCACTCAGAATCTGTCTGTCTTGCAGGAAAAGTTCTGGTTGTGTCCATGATGGGCATCAGCCGCTCGGCCATTCTGGTGGCGTCCTACTTGATGATCTTCCAGAACATGACGATCATGGAGGCGCTGACCGCCATCAGGAGGAAACGGGCCATCAACCCCAACGAAGGCTTCCTGAAGCAGCTGAGAGAGTTCAACGAGACGCTGATGGAGGAACGTGATGACGACGACGAAACGCTGAGCCAGTGCTCCGTGATCGACACTCGCGCCCGCATCTTCGGTGAGGAAAAGGGTGACGACAATGATGAAGAGACGGATGGGGCGGAAGAGCGGAGCGTGGTGAAGGTGAAGGCGCAGTCCATCATGATGGAGGAGGAGGAAGACGGAGAGAGCGTGATGAGCAGCATCGCTTCCTCTGCGGCAGCTGCGGCGCTGCCAAACGGGCCGCTCCACAACGGAGATCGGGAACCGGGTCACCGGGAGGCCGACCTGCCGGGTCAGACGGGCACGGAGGACGGAGCAGAGGACGACGACAGCGGCCTGGACGGCATGATCCGCGAGTGGCAGCGCAGAAATGAGAAGTACCAGAGCGAGGAGTGGTGGGAGGCCCAGCTCCACGGCGAGGAGGACTCGGTCAGCGCCGGCCGGCCCAAGGCAGCGAGGCAGGAAGACGACGGAGAGAGCGTCACTAGCGAGGACATCCGAGCTGTCAAAGAGAGACTGACGCACAAGAACAAGAGGCCCTCCTCGGACGCCACGTCCACCTGCAGCTGCACCAGTTACTCCGACCTCTGGAAGCAGCGACTCAAAGAGATCGAGGAACAAGCCGCGGCTCGCTACCGCAAGACAGAGGACGATGAAGGTAGCGAGAGCACAGGGACAGAGGGCGGAAACAGGAACATTGATGCCGAGGTTGACAGCATCCTCTCTGACACCAGCTCCATGTACAACTTTTGCCAGAAGAACAAGGAGAAGATGACGCCGTTGGAGCGCTGGCGCATCAAGAGGATCCAGTTCGGCTGGAACAAAAAAGACCGAGAGGATGGAGAGAAAAGTTCAGCCGCTGATGGAGAGGAGGAAAGTAAGACTCCGTCCTTCCAGGATGTCAATCTGACGGCGTACCAGGCCTGGAAGCTGCGGCAGCAGAAACGCCTGGGTGAGGAAAACACGGAGGAGATCCTGGAGCTCTGCCGCGGCGACAACTCGGCAACCATCAAACGGAGGCAGAGACGTGAAGAGATTCTGGAGCGCTCCAAGAAAACCTTGGAGGAGAGTCAGTCCATGTGTGGGTGGGATTCAGAAAGCTGCGTCAGCGGCGGGACGATCCCTCTGTCTGCCTTCTGGGTAGGAGCCGGGGTCGCCGGCCCGCCCAGTGTCGCCAACGACGACAATATGTCCATGCTGAGCGGCAGGTCGTCCACCGTGTCCTCTGTTTCACAGCCTCGAAGTCCAAGATCCACTCGGTCCGTCGGCCGAGCCCTGCCCCCAGTCCTCCCAGTCCCAGCTGTGCCGGGGCCTGCAGGTGAGCCCATGGTCGACCTCACCAGCATTCAGAACTGGATCGCCAACGTTGTGACTGAAACAATCAAGCAGAAGCAGAGCGAACTGAGCCTGCCTCCTCCTTCGCGTGCTGGATCTGAGCTCAGCTTTGGAGCGACGCCTAGCATGCTAGCAGGCTGCCGTGCGGAGGACGACCGGGCCTCCTGGGTCAGCAGGGCGTCCCACTCCGGCACTCTGTCACAGGGTCACGGCAGAGCATCGTCAGTCCTCTCCGGCGGCGGCAGCGTGTCCGCTCTGAGTGGGCGACGCTCCACTCTGGGGACGGACGTCGGGTCCGCTCTGGGCTCCAAGAAAACCAAGATCACCGCGACCAGCGTTCCTCTCTTCAGCCTCTTCCAAGACCAGGTGGACCTGGGCAAACTGGACGCCATAGAGAAGGAGATCAAATCTGAAATGAGGGAGAAAGGGGAAACCTATGAGAAGAAAAAGATCCTGGAAGACAACAAACGCAGCACACTGTACAAGAAAAAGAAACTGAAGGAGGATGAAGATGAGGAGCGGGACAGGAAGAGGAAAGAGGAAGAGTTTCTGGAAGAAACAAAGAAAAAGGAGAAACCCAAGAGAAGCTATGGTCTTTCCGGCTGCCTGAATCTCAACCCGGTGATAGAGAAAGACCGGAACACCAGCATTGACGACTGGCTGAGAAGTGTAAGACCTCCTCCGGGCAAACTGTCCTCCGGTGCAGAAGCCGATCCGTCTCAGGATCCCTACGACGACCTGGACGCCTCCGCTTCCCAGTTTGACTTCTCTGACCACAGAGGCTCGTTCGCTTCCGAGGAAGACGATGAGGAAGCATTCGCCGTGACTTCCAGATATCGGCCGAGGTTTGGTGAACATCCGTCAGCCGAAGATGCCGAATACTCCAGCGACGGGTTCACGCAGTCCCACAGATGGGCGGGTCGGTCCAGCGAGGACGGGACGGGCAGCGACGAGCAGGAGGACGTGGAGGCTTTCATCGCTCAGACCAGACAGAGGATCCGGGCCAGGGCCGCCGCGGAGGCCGAGGACGACGAAGTCCTCTGTGCCTGGAGGGAACAGCAGGGGGCCAAGAACCGGAGGAAAGTCTTGGGATATGAAGAATAAGAGCTTTGAGTTGAAAACTGCACTGTGGTGGTTTTTGTTTGGGCCGGGAACCAGGCTGGACAACACCAAGCTACTGCGTCACCACCTACTGGCCTCCTGCAGGTATTGCAGTATCCATTTCATCTGCTGTCTTTTCAGAGCAAAGTTCCGATTAGGAGGAAATATTTGCACACAATGTTATTATTTAAAGTATTTAATTCTAGTTTTAATGTAAAACCCATTTAGTGATCATATTCTCACGATGAGAACTACTCTCATCCCAACCCCAACAACCCCAACCCTTCTTCCCTAATCCTAACCCTATACCTAACCCCAACCCTAACAGAGATCAATAAATATTCATAGAAAACATTATTTGCATTTTTCATTTTTGGAGCAAATTTACCTGAAGAGGAGGAAAAAGTTTAATGGATGTTAGTTTGATGGAGACCAGAACCAGACCGGAACCAGACCAGAACCAGAACCAGATCGGAACTCGGCTCTATTTACAGCCTTACCAGTGACAGATGCTTCTGTCACTGGTAACACTGGGACCAGTGGAGTGCTGGTACCGACTGGGTTCAAAGCAGAACCTGAAGCCCTGCAGGTCCGGACTGGAACATGAGTTTGGTTCCGTTTCCTGACTTCAGAATGTGAATAATAATAATAATATCTGCAGAAAATGGCTGAACGGGGCTCTGGATGAGTCATAGCTGTTAAAACATTCAGAGCTTCATCAGAGGAACGTTCTGCTCACCTGACCTGAAGGAACACGTGTGATGACGTCACGCCTTCCTCATGTAACACTGCCATCTGGTGGGCGGAGCGAGGTGGTGCTGCAGAGCTGCTGATTTTACCTAAAATCATTTTTAGAATCACTGATCAGGTGAGATGGTTTCCATCTGGACCGAACAGATTTTTATCCAGACTTTCTCTTCCAGCTGAAGGTTTTGCAGCTGATGCAGATGGATGCATCTGAAACATGAACAGGACAATAAGGCGTCTTAACGATTCTCCTCATTCTGCTGTGAGGAGGAAAACAGGAAGCAGAGGGTCACTAACCTGGAGCCCAAAACAAAGAACAAACGGCTCGAAAGGTTTCACCCCATCTGACCCTGAACCTCTGAAGCAGAAAGAGCCAGAGCCTCCACATTATCTCACACCACTGAGCAGCAACAAAGACTGGGAGCACTGGGAGCCCTGGGAGCACTGGGAGCACTGGGAGCACTGGGAGCCCTGGGAGCACTGGGACTTCCTGCCAGATCCAGCAGCGGGTTTCCCAGCACAGACTCAACCTGCAGTTTCGTTTCAGCTGAAGGTAAAAACTTGAATCTCTTTTGCTCTGATTCCTGCTAAACCTTCCATTCGGTGTGAAATGGCGCCGCCTGTGGCCACGGAAGGTCATTACAAGTGTCTCGCGGACAGCTGACGTCACAGTGGCCTAATATCCAGAAAAGGGTTTCTGGAGATTGACGGAGTGTCACTGACAGCAGACAGTGATGATGATGATGTTCTCATCATTAGTCACTAGTTATTACAATATCTGGGACTCAACATGACCAGCTGATGACTTTTATTTAAAGAAAGTTGAAATCAAGAGATTTTTCAAAAGAAAATAGAAAAATAGCCACAATGTTCTTGAAGTGTCAGATCGAGGTTTCCACCAGGGGGCGCTGCAGAGCCAGTCATCCTCACAGAGATGTTAGCTTTGTAATTAGTTTAAACGTTAAATGTTTAAACTTGAAGCTTTTGTTTCCATTACGTAACGTTGGAGTGACTGGAGATGGAGCCTGACTTTATTCATTACCATCTCATTAAAATTCCTCACTGGTGACAAACAAAACACGCTGCCCCTCCAGATCACACATCTACCCACCAATAGACGGGCAGAAAGACACAATATTCCTGTTTCCTGCAGGCATCAGAGGCCGATGGACGCCGCCGCGCCGCCGCCCACGGAGGACAGGAAGCAGGAAGTTACAGAAGACAAAGGAAGCAAAGATGGAGGAAGAGGCTGACGTGGAGGACGATGAGAAGAAAAGCAGCAGCCAGTCCAAGTACCAAATGTTTGACTTGTGATGAAGATGGAGGCCGAGGACGGAGCCTGGAGGCGCTCCGCCGCTGATCCAGACCACGTTCAGTACCAGAGTTTCCAGGCTGTGACCCGACCCGACCCGACCTGACCCGACCCGCTGCACAGTCTCATCCTTACTGAAACCTGATGTTTCCATTTCCAGGATGTTGTTGGACTAATCATCTGCTCTTCTCTGATTAAATTATTAGAAAGAAATAAAAACAACTGAATGATGTTTAATTAACTGTAATAAAGTTTTTCCAAATTGTTTCTCAGAACTTTGTTGTTTGTGATGATCTCAGCATTTAGTGATCAAAGTTTAGTTTAATTTAATTCAACTAAACTAAATGATGGGCTGCACAGTGGCACAGTTGGTAGCACCGTTGCCTTGCAGCAGGAAGGCCCTGGGTTCGATTCCCGGGGTCTTTCTGCATGGAGTTCGCATGTTCTCCCTGTGCATGCTGGGTTCTGTCCGGGTTCTCCAGGTTCCTCCCACAGCCCAAAAACATGACCTGTGTGTGTGTGTGTGTGTGTGTGTGTGTGGTTGTGTGCTAGGGACACGGATGAACAGAACATGGAGAAACTAGATGATAGTTTTACTCATAAAAGTTAAACTGATTTGAAAAACGTTTTTGTCCAGTGAGAAACTTTCTCTTTAAATCTTTTTTACGTGTTTCTGTGAAATAGGGATTTTAGCACGGCAGCCATATTGGATGCTAAACTGGGGAACGAGATGGGAACTCCATTTCCCACAATGCCCTGCTGCTGAGTCAGGTCACGTGGGAGGCAGAGCCGGTGTCAGCAGTTTGTTTGATTGAAAGTTTCGTGGTGATTTTCCTGGCGGCTCCTGGACCGAACCGCAGGTCAGTTCGTTACCCAGCGGGAGCCTCGAGGGCAGAGTTCGAGTTTCAGCTCCAACTTGAAATGGAGGCGTGTTTTAAAGCAGGAAGTAGCCGGCTCCAACGCCGCAGGGCTCCGTCTACTTGCTGGGTACCAATGGCAGACACAGCCGCAGTGGGAGAGAGTTAAAGCTGTTCAAGTGTTTAATGTGTCGTCATTAGTGAAACTGCTGCTCATCGTTAGCGGACTTCACTCTCTGCTGCTTTTATTCCAGTTCTGCTCCAAGTTGAGCGCTTTCCTGCGGCTCTGCTCCAGGCGGTAGTCGGCATGACGCCGCCCGTCGGAGGAAGAGGAAGAGGAAGGAGCTGATGATGAGGATGGTGATGATGAGGGTGACATGCAGTTAGCGGCTGTCCGGCTGGCGGACGGATCGGAGCGGGACCCGGGCGGAGAGGCTCCAGCATGCCGCGGAGGAAGCAGACCCACCCGCAGCCGCTCAAAGGTGGGTCTACCTGCGGCTCCGAATCCCTCCGCGGGAATCCCTCCGCGCAACGAGGACGTGACTCCGGCCCGAACCGGACTGGACCGGACTGGACCGGAGGCTTCAGCTGGGATCAGGGCTGCTCTGACTGGTTGCACTGGTCTGAATGGAGTCCCCCCCCTGAGGAAGACTACTGCTCTTCCTCAGTACGCCTTTTCTCCTCCTCCTCTCTGCTTCCTGTCCCCCCCCCCCCTCCACTTCCTGTCCCCCCCCCCCTCCACTTCATGTCCCCCCCCCCCTCCACTTCCTGTCCTCCCCCTCCTCCCCGTCCTTCCTGCTCAACACTCACACCAGTTAGACCAGTTAGACCAGTGGCAGCTCTGAATCTCTCCAGACCCGTTTGCTGTGATTCTGCTGGACCCGGTTCCCCTCAGGTCTCTGGTCTGGGCTCCTTAACTCCAGAACTCAGTCTGACCTCTGACCTCTGGTCCGTCTGCAGGCGGGTCCGACCCAAGCGACTTCCTGCTGAGCGGAGACGGAGGGACGGGTTGGACGGTGGGAGGTTTCCATGGCGACAGGAGCTCGTCTCTGTGTCTGGATCCCGCAGCACCGGCAGCCTCCGCCGTGCCGGGCCTGCTGTGCTGCCGGGCCTGCGGTCTGAGCCTCGGTAACAAAATGAATGTTCATTGGTTTCTAGTTTCTGTTGATTTTTATTTGCTTTTTATTTCAGTTTTTGATGTTTTTATTTAATTTTTCTACTTTTTCAAATGTTTGATGTGGCAGTTTTTGTTTTATGTCTGTAATTGATGCATAGTTTCTTATTTTCATTTATGAACTGAATTTAAAATGGAATGGTTTTAAATTATTCCATTTTAATTTTGTTGTTTTAATGTTTCATTACAGTTTAGTTTTTATTAGTTTTGCTGGAGTTCAGTTTAAATTTTGAAAAGTTTATTTTTGTCGACTCGCTCTGCCGTTCTCCAGGTGTGGGTCAGGGGGCGGAGCTTTACTGTCTCACCTGTGAGCGGCGGAGCTCCGCCCCCAGAGCCGTCAGGAGGAGGTCGGCCGGCGGGAGCGGCGCCCCCTGCAGGCTGTTCTCGTGCTCGCTGTGCGCCTTCACCTCGCGTTACTCCAACCACCTGAAGCGTCACATGACCGTCCACGACGGCCGCAAGCCGCACCGCTGCCCCGTCTGCCCCTACGCCTCGGCGCAGCTCGTCAACCTGCAGCGCCACCTGCGCACCCACACCGGGGAGAAACCCTACGGCTGCGCCCAGTGCAGCTACGCCTGCGGCTCCCTGGGCAACCTGCGGAGGCACCAGCGCATGCACACACAGGCGGAGGAGCAGAGGAAACCCAGGAGGAGGACGGAGGGCGGAGAAGGTAAAGCCCAACACTTCCAGTCCTACGTCTCCCATCATGCAACAGGATGACCTGCTGCCAGGCTCAGGGTCAGAGCTGCTTCATGCTGGGCGATCAGAGGAAGAGGAAGTGAGAGAGTTTGTGGGCGGAGCCAGCAGTGAGGCTGAACTGATGGCGGGAAACGCCTCACAGCTGCATCAGCTGATGGGGGTCAGCAGGGTTAGTAGGGGTCAGTAGAGGTCAGTGGGGTCAGCCTGTTCACACTGAGTTGCATCACAGATGCTCTTAAAGGGCCGGTTGCTCCAGAATGCTTTGATAAATCTTGATATCTGATTCAGTGAAGATGTAAAGATGTTGAGAATGTCGGACATTAAATGTTCATTATTAAGAATTTTATTTCTAAGGGCCTTTATGTCTCTGATTTGAATCCCAACTTGATCACCGTATGGATCAGGAAGTCGGGCTGAGCAGTAAAAATACGAGCTGGAGTCACTTTAGCTTTTCACCATTTTACTGACCCTAACCCCTGACCCCTGACCCTGATCCCTAACAAACTCTGTGATGCATCAGCAAGAGAACCTGCAGTTTATTGACTTCATATTTATGCATCAATGCCTGTGACAAATTGGGGGCCCCATAAAGACTTGGGGCTCCTCCGTGGCCCCTTAAAGACTTGGGGCTCCTCCGGGGCCCCTTAAAGACGTGGGGCTCCTCCGGGGCCCCTTAAAGACGTGGGGCTCCTCCGGGGCCCCTTAAAGACTTGGGGCTCCTCCGGGGCCCCTTAAAGACGTGGGGCTCCTCCGGGGCCCCTTAAAGACTTGGGGCTCCTCCGGGGCCCTTTAGAGACTTGGGGCTCCTCCGGGGCCCCTTAAAGACCTGGGGCTCCTTCGGGGCCCCCTGGGGGTTCCTCCGGGGCCCCATAAGGAGCGCGGGGTCCTCCTTAAGAACCCCAGCGGAGGCAGCCGGCTTTGGCCCCCATCTGGGCTAATAAACATTTTCTTCTCTGCCATTATCAGAGCTGCCACTGGGGGCGTCAGAGGACCGCTCCCACCTGCAGCCAGCAGGGGGTGCTGGCGCTAGCTCTGTCTCTGGCTCCGCCCCCCTGCCGGCCCAGTGCGGCCCGATCGTGGAGGGGGCGGCAGAGGTCCAACCTGGACAGGTGAGTTCCTGCTTTAACTTCTCGCTGGGCGTTTCCATGGCAACAGCAAGCAGCATGTAATGTTTTCTGAGTGGTCGCTACCGCTGGTCCTCCAGGCTCACTGCCTGCATGTTTTAGGTATTTCTTTGCCTCAGTCCAGCTGATTTCAGTTGATGGCTGATTAACAAGGTTCCATGAACTGCAATCAGTTGAATCAGGAGCATCAAAGCAGGAAAACGTCTGAAACATGTAGGAGCCTTGAGGACCAGGGCTGGGAAACACTGATCTAAGAGACGCCGGTCGGAGGCAGAACCCTGAGTTTCTTCTTCTGTGGTTTGAGGCTGCAGGACAGTCAATAAATAAACTGCAAGAAGTTAAATATAAACATGAAGATTTAGATTATAATATCATTTGGTTTGTAGCATAGTTTAGTTTATAACATTTAGTTCATAACATTGTTTAGTTTATATAACATTATAATTTAGTTTATAACGTTATTATTTAGTTTATAACGTTATTATTTAGTTTAACATTATAATTTAGTTGATGACATCAGAATGTCTTATCAGACTCCGGTGTCTCTTGTTCTGCTGACCGGCTGATGTTTTTCTGTCTCATTATTTTTGTTTGTGCCAATATTCTGCTGTACCAGATTGACCTTTGACCTGGTGCTTCCGGTTCCAGGTGCGCCCGTCCATGGCCCCGCGTCGCCCCCTGCAGGCCTGCTGCCCCGCCCCGGAGAAACCCCACAGTTGCCCGCACTGCGCCTACGCCTCCTCCCACCTGGACAACCTGCGGCGCCACCTGCGGGTTCACACGGGTGAGAAGCCGTTCCGGTGCGCGTCCTGCAGCTACGCCTGCGGCAACCTGGCCAACCTGCGGAGGCACCAGCGCATCCACTCGGGCGCCAAGCCGTTCCGCTGCGCCGTCTGCGGCCATCGCTGCAACCAGAGCATGAACCTGAAGCGCCACATGCTGCGCCACACCGGCCGCAAGCCGCACGCCTGCGCCTGCTGCGGCTACGCAACCGCCCACTGGGACAACTACAAGCGCCACCAGAGGAAGCACGCCGCCGGGGGGCTGTGGGGTCCTGGGGCCCCTGACGCCCCCGGAGCCCGCCGTGTCACCTCAAACGGCCAGCTGCTGTAGCTCAGTGCCGCTTCACCACAAATGCCGCAGTGCCTGGACCCGTCAGGAAGCCGCTTCCCAACTTCCTGCTAACTTCCTGCCAACTTCCTGCCAACTTAACGCGATTCTAAAAGCTGCACTCCGTTCTGCACTGATTTAAATAGGCTCAGGTCAGAGGTAAACTCAGGTGTGCTGCTGCACGGACTGCTTGAAAACAGCATTCATGTTTCTACACTGAACTTCCTCCAATCGTTGATTTTCTGGAGATGATTTTTATCTTTTAATTCACTGTTGTGTTTTGTTACTGTGCTGCCTGACTTCCTGTCTGCTCAGGTCATTTCCTGCCAAATAGTGATCCTGCAGATCGGTTAATAAATAATTAATAAAAGTTAAAAAACATTTTTATCGTTTTTATCTGTTCACATAAAGGTTCATTTAAAAATTCATCTATTTCTTCAAGATTCAAATTAATGAGATTTGATGAAAATAGATTTTATATTTGGATCATTTTTAAAGATATGAGTCATTAAAACAACTTTATTTTGAATAAAAACCTTAGAACCCTTTTTTTTATTTGACTTTAGGAATCCAAATTAAATGTTGGATTTATTGTAACTTGATCAAATGGATGTGTGAATTTCCTAGAGATTAACCTTTGTGTGCTGAGGCTGGTTTCCATGGAGACCGGCTGCCATGTTGTTCTGTTTCAGTGACAAGAAGAATTTCATGTAAAAACCAGGAAGTGTTTCTGTTTCTCTACGAAAATAACCACCACTTCCTGTTTCTGCTGAGGAAACACCTGGCGGCCCGCCCTCACCGCCGCTCCTGGGAGGCGGCCATGTTGGGAGGCGGCCATGTTGGTTCCTCATGGAGCAGAGACGATTACCGGGCCCGGCCGACCTGGGACCGGCTCAGGCCCGGGGTTCTTCCCCGAGGTTCCGCTGAGGCCGAGCCAGGCCGGCCGGCCAGCCTGGCTCGCTGCAGGTGTGAAGTGAGCATGCTCAGTGGGCCGTGACATCATCATCACATGGCTGCGCCGCATGCAAAGCAGCAGGAGGGTTACTGTTCGACGCCGAGCTGCAGAACCACAGCAGGACGAGGCGCAGAGCAACGCAGTCATGGGCAAGGTGAGTCACCTCTGACCTGCTGATTTCCTGTGATGCTGAGCGTTTCCAGATCATTCGGAGCGAACAGAACCGGGTCGGGTTCTGATGGTTCCTCTGTTTCTCCAGATCAACTCGCGGCCGAAGCTTTTCCCCGGAGACATCGTGGAGTTTCCCAGGAACAAATACTTCTCTCATTTTGGGATCTACTTCGGGGAACGGGACGGCGTTCCCTATGTGGCTCACCTGACCTCCAGAGGTCAGAGATCCACCATTCTGTTGAATCTGAAACTTTTTGTTTTCTGCCAATCGAATGAAAATGTTTCAGAAAGTGAAAGTTTTCTCTGGATTTCAGCCGTCGTCTTCTCACTAAAACCAGTTTTAGGAATATTTTATTGGGCAGCAGAGACACTGACCCCCTAGTTTAGATCCCTGAGTTGGAACGGCCTAGTCAAAACCTAAAACATCTCAGCATTAGCCCAAGCTTTTTGCCAAAAGAGGAAAGTTTCACTGGTTTAATTTGCTCACATTGCCAGACGCCGACACCAAGATCCCACTGTTCGGCCGTGCCCTGAGGTCAGAGGTCAAGCTGGATCCTCTGGAGCTGCTGGGGACTAAATACAAGGTAAAGCACAGCTGGGGCCGCGGCGCCGGGCCGTCGGTGGCCCCAGACTGACTCGTTTGGGTCTGCAGGTCAGCAACATGCTGGACGGGTCGCACTCCCCCAGAGACTTCCACTCGGTGGTGAAGCCCGCCATCGAGGACATGCTGGGCCGAGACGTGACCTTTGATATCCTGTTCCACAACAGCGAGCACCAGGCCACACTTTTCAGATACGGAGTCAAAAAGTCCCAGCAGGTGAGCCGAAGGGGCGGAGCTTAGAGGGGCGGGGTCTCTGGTAGTGGGCGGGGCTAACGCATCTGTCTCTGGTAGTGGGCGGGGCTAACGCCTCTGTCTCTGGTAGTGGGCGGGGCTAACGCCTCTCTCTCTGGTAGTGGGCGGGGCTAACGCATCTGTCTCTGGTAGTGGGCGGGGCTAACGCATCTGTCTCTGGTAGTGGGAGGGGCTAACGCATCTGTCTCTGGTAGTGGGCGGGGCTAACGCATCTGTCTCTGGTAGTGGGAGGGGCTAACGCATCTGTCTCTGGTAGTGGGCGGGGCTAACGCATCTGTCTCTGGTAGTGGGAGGGGCTAACGCATCTGTCTCTGGTAGTGGGAGGGGCTAACGCCTCTCTCTCTGGTAGTGGGAGGGGCTAACGCCTCTCTCTCTGGTAGATTGAACTGGTCTACGAACACATCATGCCGTCCTGGAAGAAGCTTTTTAAGGAGAAGAAGCTGTGAGCCGTTCTGCCACTTGAGGGAGCCGTCTCCTCATGTCCTCCTGAAGCTGCATTTCCAGCCTCTTCCTTCCACTAAACTTTCACACGCTTTAGAAATACTGCTCCTATCCTTTTCTATCCATTCTTGGTCCGTTCTCCGACTGAAGAACAAAAGTGAATTTTACAAATTGAATATTAATGACATTGTTGCAGAGAAAGTATTTTTGTCTTCCAGATTAAAAGTCATGTCAGATTTTTTAATGTTCAGGATTTGAAACATATCCAGATTTCTGTAAATGTTTTGCTTTACATTTTTAAAAATGTTTTAATCTGTAAACATTCATTTTCTTCTCTTTAAATGATTTTTATGGTCATAATGTTTCTTTAAAGTGACATTTTATAGCTGAAAATCTAAAATTGTCCATGTTGATATTGAAGCTGAGATCTAAATAATAGTGATTTATTACTGATGACTAATCAATAATGATGATCAGCTTTCTGTTTTCTGTACATTGTGAGCAGATGTAAAATAATCTTTGATTAAAAGTCAAATTGAATCATAAGGACTTTGGTGTTTTCAACCTTTATTCGTTTAAATCTCTTTGATCTTTCTGCCCATTTTCTCTTGTTTTTCTTCAAACTCTTTTCTTCCCCAGTTTTTCTCTCTCTGGTTTTGGTGAGGAAATCCTGACGTGTAACTTTGGTCCTGCTCACAGTTTGGGCGCCAGTGTCTGTCTCAGCCACGATATCAGGATGTTGTTGGTCTCTGCCGGTTTGTCCATCTGCGTCCAGTGTCCGCTGTCCTCGATGTGTCCTCTGCTCAGGTTGGGGACCTGCAGGGACAAACCGACCTGTGACCTCCTGACCCGCCGGCTCCATGCCGCCGCCTCCCGGACGCGCGCTTACCAGATCCTCCATGCCGTGAGACATCGCCGGCAGCAGGATGGGGTCTTTCCCTGCCGTCACCATCAGCGCCGGCATGGCAACCTGGAAACAACATGGCGGCGTCAGGAAGGTCAGAGACCGGGAGGAGTCCGGTTCCGGTCAGGTTCCGGTCCGGTTCCAGTCCCGGTCTTACATGGTTCCCGGCTCCGGCACACCTGCAGCTCATCCACCAGGGCTGACGAGCCTCCAGGTGGCAGGAAGCAGGAAACGTTTGGTGGAGAAGCTGAACTGTGATGAGTTTCATCAGAAAAGGTAAAAGTGATCAAACCTGTCAGGATGTTTAATCTGCAGCTTTATGATCAATAAATGATCAAACTAAACAACTTAAACCTGATTGTCAGACTAATGCTCAAACGTTTGAGACCAAGATCTGCCTCATAATGCGAAGACATAGAAATTGTAAATTATACCATATCAACTGGTTTTCTATATGAATATCAATTATATCAGAAATGATAAACTGATAGAAAACCTGATGCAGTTGCTTCCTCAGTGAGATTCTGACACTGGGAGTACTGGTTATGGTTACTGGTTTCTCAGTCAGAAGCTGGTTGCAAACCTGAGGCCAGCAGTTCTGGTAGATCTGACCTTTGACCTCAATATGAGAAACTACAGAGTGATAGGAGGAAGCAAAGAGCTCTGCAAAGGTAAAGGTAAATCTTCTGAATCTGGGATATAATTAATTTCATTTCACATAATTATCTGGGTAGAAGCCATTTGTTTGTTGAAACTTAAATATATTTATCCTATTTCATGTTTATGACACGTTTACTGTAAACAAACGAGGTAATTAGTCCAAGTTTGTCATTTATTGAACGTTCAGAAACTACAGCTGCTGTGATGAACCACAGCAAAGGTCAACAAAGGTCAAACAATCTGAACAGGTGATCAACTCAAATCCACTCGCACCTTTTTACTCTTTATTGTTAAGCACACCTGTTGCCATGACAACTGCCAGCAGAGATGACATTCAGTCCATTACGATATCAGGTTTCCAGGTTTGATATTTAGTTATTGATTATTAATAAGCCTCTCATGAACACAGAGGTGGTTGATTAGCTCATTTAAACTCCTGATCTGATAGTCAGTCGGTCTTTGAGTCGCGACATCTTGTTGAAACAATATTTACTGATTATTAACACGGTTTGTTGATTTTATTGTCAGAAGAGGAAGTTCTGCTCTCAGCGTCCTGGAGTTTGTCACCTGTTGCCGAGACTCAAAACCTGATCAACATATTGATCAGGCTTAATGGTTCAGACTATTAACCGACTTAAACTCCTGTACGTTGGGGTTTACCCCGGTGAACGAGAGGGTAGCCTCTCTCCGCCTACGGGTGGGGGGATGGGTTCTGACTGTTTTTTGTGCTTACGGGCCGAACAACAGTTCAGATTACCCCTTCTTGGAGTCATTAGAGGGGGTACTGGAGAGTGCCCCACCTGGGGACTCCCTGGTTCTGCTGGGGGACTTCAACGCTCACGTGGGCAATGACAGTGAGACCTGGAGGGGTGTGGTTGGGAGGAACGCTCCCCCCGATCTGAACCCGAATGGTGTTCTGTTGTTGGACTTCTGTGCTCGTCATGGATTGTTCATAACGAACACCATGTTCAGGCATAAGGGTGTCCATATGTGCCCTTGGCACCAGGACACCCTAGGCTGCAGTTCGATGATCGACTTTGTCATTGTTTCATCGGATCTGCGGCCGTATGTCTTGGACATTCGGGTGAAGAGAGGTGTGGAGTTGTCCACTGACCACTACCTGGTGGTGAGTTGGCTCTGGTGGTGGGGGAGGATGCCGGTCAGACCTGGCAGGCCCAAACGTGTTGTGAGGGTCTGCTGGGAACATCTGGCGGAATCCCCTTTGAGACGGAGCTTTAACTCCCATCTCCGGCAGAACTTCAAACACGTTCTGGGGGACATTGAGTCTGAGTGGACCGTGGTCCGCATTGCCGGCAATAAGTCGGGCTCATTTCCGGTGAGGGTTGGACTAGGCCAGGGCTGCCCTTTGTCACCGATTCTGTTCATTACTTTCATGGACAGAATTTCTAGGCGCAGCCGAGGTGTTGAGGGGATCCGTTTTGGTGGCCTTAGGATCCATCTCTGCTTTTTGCGGATGATGTGGTCCTGTT
>CAEGAD010095915.1:0-16204 GCA_903067055.1 Poeciliopsis paucimaculata | reverse complement strand
TATTATATATATATATATATATATATATATTATATATATCAGCATATAGATGAATAAATTCATTTATTTTATATTTATTTATAATGCCCTTTATATCAAATTGTGATAGCAAAGGACACATTCACAAGCTGATGGTGGCAAGTTACTGGATTGTAGCTACAGCTGCCTTGGGGCAGTCTAACAGAGGTGAGGCTGCCATTTTGCGCCATCAGCCGCTCTGACCACCACCAGCAGGCAAGATGGGTAAAGTATCTTGCTCAAAAATACAAGCGATGAGGGCCGGAGGAATTGAACTCTTACAAGATCCCACAATGTTTGTGTATATGCTTCTGTGTGGGCGTGTGTGTGTGTGTGTCTGCTGAGGGAAGATTGAATTTCTACTCTGTAATGTTTTCTCCCGAGACCACCTGCTTCTCTCTGACTCTGCCTTATTTTTTTTTTTTCCCCCTCTGTTTTTTCTTCCCCTCTGATGTGTTTTCCAGAAATCTCTCTGGGTTCCTCCTTTTTCATCCTCGGATTCACGCTGAGTCTTGTACAAACCAAAATGCGCAGCCAAAAAGACTAGTCTGTAATCCACGTCGAGGCTACCGGAGCAAAGGGAGTAAGCAAAGAGATTTTAAATGACGTGTTTCAAAATAGCTTCATGCAACCTGTATCATTAGTTCAATAAACCATTTCATGTCTTTAAAGATAAAAGGCATGTAATCCTTTTATCTTTAAAAGACAAATGGACTATGTCTTTGCACACCTATGTAATCCTCCCCTTTTTAATCAAAGCAATAAGAAACATGTCAAATTTGATCTTTACTCAGTTTACATTTGATCTTAACTTGTTGGGACCATATTTAGTTTGTAATTTATCCTGTTTTGTTTTCACTGTATTTCTATTTTTATACAGTTTTGAAACCTTTTAAAGTAATTTAATAGTAATCTCCTCCCCTGCTGCCGTCACTGTACCCCTTCCTGTTAAATTACTCAGGGAGTTGGCTGTGTGGGTGGGTGTGTCAAGATCTATGTTATCTGTGTTTGTATTTTCATTTCCTGGGTAAATCATTCACCAGACCCCATGCTGAGCGGGTGATCTATGAGAGACTGGCATCCTACCAATATAGCTGCTTTCTCAAAAACCTTATATTTCCAGTAATGGAAGTCTGGAACAGTAATCATTAATCTCAGAGTTATTCGAAAACATTACAGTGAAAGGCTGAATGGTTTGGTCAATCCAATAAATGAAATAATTCTTTCTCTGGACTTTTACATTGGCATTTTTGGTTCTACCTGTGATGGATAACGCCTGGTGTTTGATTTTCTTTTTTTTGTTTGTTTGTTTAGTTTTTGGTTGAAAGTGTCCTGCTGAATGCCTTGCAAAGAAACAAAAACATTAAAAGTCACTTGACCTGCTTTTATATAAACCTGTTAAATGTGCTTTTGAAACCCAATCCAACAATTCAAATATTCATCCGCATAAAACACCTTATGTTAAATCCCGAGATAATTTAGCTAAGCCACAAGTTCTTGTCATGATTTGAGTTTTTCTGTGCGTTTATTTTACGTTTCTGTTTTCAGAGACGCCGTGTTGTCCTGTCTTCCCCTTGATTGTTCCCAAGTGTGTGTCACTTGCGTTTCTGCGTCTTCGTCTGTCCTTTTCTTGTATCTGTTGTTGGTCGTGTGTGTCGTTTCTGTTTGCTGTCCATTCGTATCTCCAGTTGCTACCAGTGTTGAACCTTAGCTTCCGTTCAGCTGTGCTGCCTGGTTGTTGGACTGTTTGTATTCTGACATTTTTCACCATTAAACCTTTATTATTCCCTTCTACCTGCATCTACAGCGCCCTGCCTCACCACCTACACTGCAGTTCTGTGACAGTTCTAAAAGCTGATCAATATCCTTGGGGGGAGACATGTAATCAATGCAAGCTCCAGATGAAGTACGCCATGGATCCGTTGTCTGAGCCGATCTTTGCAGGGGAAAATTAGGTTAGAGTGATTTACTGCTGCCAGTTTGCATTCCTTTACCGTAGACGCTACCTCTTTATGTCTCCCCAGCCTCAAATGAATCAATATAATAATGTGTTTGAACATCTGGATGAGCAAATTTCAAGTTTAGTGGATGCAGTTAAAGTCAACATTTACCTCTGCAAAAATATTCCAGATTCTTGCCGTGATTGTGTAATAATTTAAAATGTGTTTCCGATTTGTTGAAAAAGCAGCAAAGTTGGCTGATGATGCTGAAAATGGATTTTGTGTCTTTGTTCAGAGCTTTAAAAACTTGGGAAATCCACTTGATAATGTGCATTATTCAGCACAGAGGCATTTTGGCCAAGGAGGAATAAGAAATACCAGAGATGGTTCTCTGCAGCTGTCAGAGAACCACACAGAACTGCCAGTTCCCAGAGGTATGTCTTCTGTGAGTAACACTAAGAGGCCAGACTGCATCATTTTCTATCCTCCAGACTTCCCTTATTACCTCTCCCTCTCTTTCCAGTGTATTTTTTCTCTATGGTTCAAATTTGCTTCATGTTTTCATCACCTGCTTCATCTTTCCCTTGCCTCCTGGCTTTTAAAATATTCTCATCTCCAAATTTTCTCTCATTCTTGTGATTTAAATCCCTCGTGCCTTGGTGCCTTTGTACTTTGAATCAGAACAAAAATAGAAACATGTCTTTTGGAGTAGGAGCGCAGAGATTCTGAAAACAGGGTGAAAAAAAAATGGGACAGAGAAATCAGATGTAGGCTGACTTAGGGAAGCAAAGGTTATATCACAGCTCAGGCGTGATCAGTCATCCTCTCTGTACCCGTCATCCTCGCTACCTTTATCTGCTGCTGAACAGATTGCATCTACTGAATGTGTTTAATTCATTCATGCTTGAGACTCAAAACCCTAAATATAACATCTTGTATTAATTAATTCATTAAAATACAAATAGTTTTGTTATAATTTCCATGACAACAGCACAAAGAGCATGATCAAAGGTTTTTTATTTTTACAATTGCTTCAACAATCCAGACAAGCTTTGTATTGCTGTTAAGGAAAAAATAACTTTTTTAACGTACCTTAAATCTCAAAAGTCTTCAGACAGTTGGTTTGTATATTTATCTATTTGTATTTGGACAAACACTTTACACATTTGCACACACGCACACACCCAAACAACACAAAATATTTCACGTTCTCCATACAATCAGGTGCGGCTGGTTTTAATTCTTTTGTTTGGTTTCCTTTTTTTCTAGTTGTCTCAGCAAATCAGCTATTGGGTCTATTTCAAATAAAAGAAATGTAAATACATTTTGTAAACCTTAGTGAATATAAAATACATCCTATATATAAATAGCTAGAAATATGTAGTGTGTGTATATATCTAGTTTCAACTAAAACTAGGTATAGATGCTAATCAGAACTCCCATATGCCTTGACAAAAGCAAAAGATAGTTACTTGACACATGACCTTAAGTCTCGCCGGCTGCCAAGGCCTCAAAAGCCAGGGACACCACACCCCCTCTTCCTCCGCCTCCCACTTCTTTTCCTCTTGTTTTCATTGAGTGACTGCACGCTTCACTGATTGCTGATGCCAAAGCCCCCATAAACCCATCAAGCTTCTCCTCCTCCGCCTCGTCCCCTCCACTGACTGACTGATCAGGGGCCCCTCGGCTCAGCACAATAACACGGCTGCTCGTCTGTCAACTGGAGGCACCGGCCAGAGCAAGCCCCCACTGACTCCTATTCAGCTCCACTGAATGACATTATTGAAATCTGAATCCCAACTGTGTGTATGTGGAGGCAATAGGGTCACACCTGTCCTCTAAGTATGTCTGCCTACGAGGACAAGATAGGGGAAGGGGGAGAGCCTGAGGAATGCATCAATGCACTATCCCAGCTGTTAGGCCTAAGCTGTGTTTTGTGGCAAGTGTGGTGATCCTAATAGTTGCATATTGTATTCCTGTGCAAAATCGCAATGTTGTCTCAGTCTTATATACTGTATATTACAGGATCTTGCAAAGGTTATTCTGTTTACTTAAGACAAACCACAAAATTGTGATAAACCTGTGCAAACAAACGTGGAAGACAACCCCATGAATACATATTTAAAGTAAATCTGAGCTTGTTTCTTTTGTTTCATAATAACAGTGCAACTTTGAATGCACCTGTGACGCTTTTTGTGTATTGTCCTTGAACTGATTTGTCATGTATAGTATAAATGTGAGAGGAATCCAAAATTGGTTTGTCTGTTTTCCTACATTGTGTGATGTGGGACATGTGTTGTCTGTTTCTGCACATGTTTGTGCTGGTGGAAACAAATGCGCAAAGCTGCGAGATCCTAGATGATAACTAATTGTTATCTGAGCAGAATATGGCTGTGCAGGACATACAAAAAGTGACTTTCTATGCTCCTTGTGTAATTGGCTTATACTGTTGTGTGCTTCTGTGATTCCCCTTCCTACTTTTTACACTTCGAAGTTTAAGTTTGCCCAAGTACTGTGCATACACAAAAAACCACCCGCTTAAGTTTAAAAACAAAAAAGGGGAAAGATTTTTATTATTGTTATAGTTTTTGGTATTAACAGAACATTCACCAACCCTGTTTCACCATAATGTACATTACATTTAGTTCATTCCTACTCCTATCATCTTTGAATGCAAGAGCATTTCTGTAGCATGATGCTGCCAGCACCAATACAATGACCAAGTGAACTGACAAAAATGTCTGTCTCACATATTCACATATGTCTGATAAAAGTGAAAAGAAATAAAAAGAACAACTCACAATGCTTGTTTTGGAGGCTTCAGCTACATCTATGCCTCTAAAGTTCAGCAGGATTGCTTTTTTATTCTTTTTTCTGTGAAGCCTTTCTCTGTGGTTGAGAACTTGTCAGTTCTTAAGTAATTTTTAGAATTTGAGATAAAAATGTTGGTTTCTGTTGTACTTAAAATAAATAGCAAGTTCTTTTAAATTATTTACAGACTTTTACAAAACAGGCAATACTATACTAACATGCATATGAGATTGAAAGAAGGATCTCAATGTTTCGTTTTGTTTTTTTCAGCTTGAGAGTGGCTCAGTCAGCAACGTCAGATTGAAACTAACTTAACCATAACCCTTTTTTTTTTTTTGCTTCACTCTATATGTGTATTGGGCAGAATATACATAGAAATCAACAGGAAGTGGCATGGCATTTCACAGTGTAAGTGAAAATATGCAAAATAACAGAATTGTTGCAAAAACCAAATACTTGGTTAGATCTGTTTTACTTTCATTCCTCAGAAAAAAACTAAGTGAAAGTAGGACTGTGCTGAAGTCAGCGCTCTAGATATTAGGCATCTGGGTCACAGGAAATGTTCGGTTGATCTCTCCAGATCAGGAAAGTTTATTTTTGTGGTTTTCCATCATCAGCTTCAGATGCAGAGGTTGTATCCAACATGTTTGTGAGATACTAATTTAAATGTAACTGTATTTTCCTAAATGTAATATATTTGCCCCAACATCTAACAAGCATACGAATTTCATGTTTGTTTACAGTTTCACTTAACATATAGAATAATGTGTGAATTTATTTTTTTTTTTTTTGGATACTGTGATACAGCTTATTAATATGCCTTGGTAATGCTAGAAAGATATTTTCAAAAAGAGGGTAGACTTATTTGCCTTCATTCTAAAGTTCTTATAACTTGGACTTTGGCAAAATTGCTAAAAAAGTTTGACTTTGAACTTTGGCCTTTGCTCTTGTGTTTTTCATTTTGCTTCAACATTTAGTTGTTAAAGGTAAAATTCAGTCTGCAACAAGAAATTAAAGGTATAGTTCACATATTTTGAAGAAAGGTTCTGGGAAGTTACTTAGTTTGTATAAAACGTACTGTAAATAAATCCACAGAATGATAGAAGGCTAACAGCTAGTCAGAGAGGTGACCCATTTTTTGGTAAATTTTACCTATTAAAAACAACTCAAATTGAAAATCCATGGGATAAATGTGATGTCGCAATGTACATGTACAATTGCATCAGAAATTTGTCTAAATTTTCTCCTCTGACCTCCTTCTGTATGTAGCTATCCCAAAGCCGTATTGCTAGAGGCTGCCATCTAGTCTTTAGAGTGGACTGATGAGCCACCCCATAAACTTCGGAATAGAAAATCAAAAGTTACCTGGCAAATATGATTAAGATCCACTAATATTGCATGATGTTCCATTGATGCTGTAAAAATTTTCAGTTTGAGTAGCTTTCTGATGGTGTTACTTTTCAACAAAAAGGGAGGACAAGTGAAGGGAACTGATCCTGATCTGACACTGAACTTCCCTTTAAAAAATAGAACTATATAACTTTGGATAATACATCGTAAAAACATCAAACAACCCCAAAGACTCAATAAATGTTGTTTTAACAATACCAAAATACTAAGATTAAAAATGCTGACGGAGTCCTAAGGGAGCTTTTCTGTGATGATTTCCCTGTAAACTAGTGTGATGCAGAACAGTGAGAAATTCCTCCCTTTTCGATCTCCTCTCCTCTCATTCTTTCGCTCTCACTGTATGTGCACCAACATGTCCAGACAGAACAGAAGGGAAACCCCCGCACATGGCGCAGAAGTGCTCCACATCCTGAATCACAGGACAGAGCTGTAACCATAAGAAACAAAAAGCATATGGCAGCAGCTAAAGTGCTCAGCTATATTAATTAGGAATGCTTTACGTGGTATGAAGCTCGTCCTGAGCTGATGGAGGTGAGGACCCCGATTAATAGACTGATCCAAGGGAGAACTGACGGTGAGTCCAACAATCAGGCAGATGGACAGACAAATGGAGGTTGAAGCAGAGAAAAACATTTATAAATATGGGTGTTCCTGCCTGGTTACAAATATCCTCTTTGTTGGCATTCATCTATAGATTTGCTTACGTTCAAGTTCTATTTTCCAGAGGATGTTTGACCTTTGGCCACCTTCCTGCATCCCCCTAAACCCCCATCAACACACAGACATCCATCCCCCCTTTCCACCTCCCCACATCCTGAACAGCTGTCAGCCAAGACCTGACCAAAGAACGAGTCCCATCTGTCGCTGTCCTTTAAACGTTAGGGGGCCTGTGTGCATGTGGGTGTGTATTGGAGGGGTCCGAAACCTTCTTTTCACTTCGTTAATCCCTGCTGTTGTCCTCTCTCTATGGCACACTTTTGGAGGTTACGGCTGTTTTAAATGCAGACATCTATGCATCCATGTCTGATCTGTTTAGACTGTGTCTGCATATGTACCCTCAATTGTATGTATATGAATACCCATTGCCATTTTGTGCAAACCGAGAACTTAGTCAGCACTCGCCTTATTTATTAGAGACTTTGCTTGGATGATCCAAGATCCCTAAAAGTTAATGTGTCACTGATGCCTCACCAGTGACAACCAAACAAACTTGGTGCTGCTTAATTTTACCTAAATATTGTTTTCTTTGGTTACATATTTAATGTTTTAAATAGATTATGCAAGTGGCTAAATCTGAAGTTTGAAATGAAAGAGAAACTATCTACGTCTAAATCTGGCACTGCCCTAAAAGGCCCAGTCTATTGCACAGAATACAAATTTCACACAGTAGTCAATATTTTGAAATACCTCCCCCTGATGGTAGAAATTAAAACCACAACCAAATGGAAACATACAAGTTCTTGACAGCAAAAAGCAAACAAAAACAAACATTGTCAATTCAAACGGTGACAAATATTGTTTTATTTTATGGTAATCCCAAAAACACATGTCCCTTGCTCCCTTTTTTGAGACATTAAACAAAACTTATTGTTTGGAGAACATCTAAAACTATGGGCATTTTACTGCAAAAAAAAAATAAATAAATAAAAAAAAATTGCTGTTGATGATAAATTATGGCATTAACACAAACAGTCTGGATCCATTTAGGTCAGATGTGATGCACTTCCACACACTGAAAGCCTTGTATGGTAATGTCCTTTAAAGCTGAACCAAAGCGCAAGGCTTTTCATGTTTATGAATTATTCAAGTCAGAAATTCCCATTTTTATAGTTCATTCTCATGGTTTCTTTTGAAGTAGATGTTAGTCTGGAAATCCCCCGGACATTCACGCTGCCCAGCAGCAGAAATACCTCGACATTCCTCGAATTACAATATGTGCTGCAATAAAAAGTTACTGTGGCTTATTTGTGTGGCTCAGATTGTATCCAGGTAACCTGGTGGAGTGGTTACCTGGTTGTCACACAGTCAAAACTCTCAACATGTAGTTCTGGGTTAGCAGTGTGATAAGGAGAAAGAAAGAAAAAGGACTTTAGAACAATGCTTCAGTGTTACATAAAGGGATTTAAGCCGGAAAAACAAATGCGTTCTCGATGAGATTACTGAGGATCATAAGCAAACACATGATCTCTTATGTCTGGCCCTGTTTCAATACATTCTTGGAACTAAAGCCACAGAGGTAGCCTTAAGGGTGCCGTAATGCAGCTCAGCCCAGGCTAGAGCTCAATTTTTTTATTTAAAATCTGTAAGAATAACATAATCACACTTAACTTTCAAATTTTAATCTTCTTTCAAAAACTGAAATGGTGGTTCAGTTAATAGTGTGAACATTCATGAAACTCATGGGTAGATATAAGTTAAAATCCAAAACAACACAGAAAACATGATAAATCCGGTTTTTCTTTTCCAGTCTTTCTGCGTAAATCGTCTCCCTTTGGTAAAATTAAGGGAAACACAGGATATCAGATTGCATCCGTCCCTTATGTAGGCTGCTGCCTAAGCAGGCTGGGGAAAGGACTTCCCTTTCCCCAGCCACTCAGGCCAGTTCCTCCGAGGGAATCCCAAGGAGAAACATAGTCCCTCCAGGAAGTTCTGGGTCTTTGGTTGGGATGATTTTAAAACTAGCTGGGATTCTTTGGAGTTCCTGTCTACAATCAACATAAGAACTACAGAAGAGGTCTCGTTGAACCACCACCACTCAACTCAAAAAACAAGGTTTTTTGAGATGAGGTAATGATAAATCTGAACAATCAAACGTACTGCCCCTCTAAAGTTGCTTTTGTTGCATTAATTCTCAGCATTTGTTTTAAAAGCAACATATGAGTACTTCAATTTATTAGTGTTTCTTCAGGTTTACCGTTGCAACAAATCATTATTTACCCTCAGCTGATTCATAACCTGATCCAGAAAAGGGAACAAGTTTAACTTTAGACTTTTAAGTAAGGATTAGAATGATCATATGACCAAAACAAAAACTATGTCTACATAACCCAAGTAAAGATGACACAACACAGAACTGGAAGGCTGACCAGTCATTACTCAATAGCAACAAGTTAAGACAGCATCCTCTTTGAACCTAGTATAATTCTTTGATCTCTTCACAGCTTCTTTAAACACTTTTATCCAACTAACAGTTTTCTCATGCACTACCCGAAAATAGCTATGGCCTTCATTCTTTAATGCAGCTGACTTTGTGTTTTCTTTTGCCAGAATTTCTCTATATTAGGAGTTTCATGGTTGGGGTTCGGAAAAACAGTTTCACTCTTTGAAAAAATTCCTCGACAAGTTTAGTTACATGAAGGGCTCCGCACTGTAAACTATCAAAATGGTAAGCCATAGCAGTGGTTTCCAAAATGCCCACATTTACTGGTAACTTTTCAAGAAGCTTATTTAAATGTAAGTGACAAATTTGTGTTGCCCAACATGCAGTCAGACGCTCCCCTAGATAAGATGATATGAGCAAGAGTCTGGAGCATACTACAGAAACCTTTCATCACTGGCACGCCCAGAAAAGCAAAATGCCACACCGTGTGTGTTTACACAGAACAAGTTGCAAAACTCCAAGTAATGATAAAGGCAGCTGTGCTCTGCTGCTTGCAGCAAAGCACAGCTGCAGTGACAGCAACAGTCTGTCACTAAATCTCTCACCTCAACATGTTCCACATGTTGAGAGCTGACATTAAGATTTTCCAATCTGCCAGCAACAGTCAAATCAACCCACATCACCAAAGTTCACAAATATAGCTGATCTGCTCAAAATGTCATAGTTTAAGGTTTTTACAATCACGTAAAGCAAATTCTTAGTAGTTGCTGATTTTAGAGGAAGTGGGGCAATTTTTCAAATTACCTGGTGTATTTTACTTTGATATTCTCCTTTTTATCAGTATTTTAATCTGGTATTGTTAACCAACATTTCGTTTTGTGCTCTCAATCCAATGCCAAATGTTGACCCCCTGCTGTAGTCGTTTGTTTTTCAACATCTTCTTTCTGTTTCTTAGTTTCATTTCCTGTTTTATTTTCTAGTTTACTACTTACCCTTTTATTTTTGATGTCCTCATTTATTTTTACTTCCATGTTTTCTTGAATTTAATTCTCATCTGTTGGACAGTATTTATTTTTTACTTTTGTTCTATTTCAGTTATTCTCTCAGTTTTTTTGTTTTTTTTTATGAGGTTAAACTAATCTAACTTTGGATCAGCCTGGGGGAACCTGTTAAGAATTCAAGACAAATTTTAGGAGACTCGTTGTAGCAATTATATACAGTACATCTCCTGTGAGAGTTATGGAAACAAATGAGATATATCACTGACAAACAAATTAATAAAACAAGTAAATGACTGGTTTTATACCCACAGATGATGGGTCAAACCATTGCTTTGACCAGCAATGGTTTGAAATGTTTCATCATCACTATACAGTATTGCCTTGAGTAATTTGAAGCTTCAGCTAATTTGAAATCTACACTGTTCTATCATTAGACAAAAACATGCTGTGTCATGCAGTGGAAAAACGCCACACCGATCAGTTTGATGGAAATGTAAGCTGTAAGAAGTTGCAAGTGGTTGATTTGTTGTGGATGATGGGAAACCTGCAGAAATTCACACAAAACCCCAGAACAACAATAGAACTGCACACATACTTGTCACAGTTCAGTGTGTTAAAACAATAGAAAAGAAACTGAACAAAGATTTCAAGGCAGTAACCACTAAAGCATATTGAGAAAAAAAAAAAAAAAAAAGTTCTGTGGACAAAAGTGAAACTTTTGGGGGATGTGTCCTTTGTTGCCACTTTATTCTCAACCAACCTTACAGTATGCACCAATGATCAGAAGCACACCTGCAAGTCCATCAGATGGACTTAAATCTGAGTGAAATGGTGTGGCTTGACTTCAACCAGGCTGCTCAGGCCCCATAATCCCTGAGTAAAAATAATCAACAGCCACTAGGAAGACTCTTCTACAGTTATTTGCAGTTTTTGGAGCAGTTTTTAGTTTCACACAGTAATCACTGTTTCACACAGGATGACTCATTGCCTTTAAATGAAGTCATTTTTTGAAAATCACATTCATTACTCGTTAGTTTTTTTCTGATATGAAATACTTTTTGCTGATATAATTAGGACAAAATAGTAAGAAATCTAGAATAATTTTAACTCTTTGAGGATTTTTTGTAGAAAATCCACAATATATTAAAAAATACACACCCAATACTTGGTTGAAAAGAGCATTGGAATCAATATGACTACATGATCCATGTATGTACAACTTCTTACCAGAACTGCAAGTAATGAATCAATTTACTGGAAGTGATTTTATCAATTGCTAGGTTGATGCATGGCAAAGAAATACAAGGATAAATATAAAGTAGATAAAAGTTTAGGAGGAGCTGTAAAATACCAAACAAAAATTTAGAGGATGTGTAAGAGGCAGAGAAACGATGAGACACAGAGAGTTGTGAGGAACCCAACTCTGACTAAAGGAGACATTAGGGGAGAAAGTGTTGTTTTGCAGATGTGGGTGGCTTATGAAATGCATAATGATGGTTTGGGTACAGACATTACATTTAGTGTGTGTGTGTGTGTGTGTGTGTGTATGCGTGTGTCAGCATTATCTTCAGTGCCTGCGTCATTACCTTCATTAGACTGTACAAAGGGAGAGACAAGGAAACCCCTGGCTTTTTTCCCCTCCTCCTCTTTTCTGACCTTTCTACTTAATCTTTTAATCTTTCTCTCTGTCTTAGTCTTAGTCTGACAGACATGCACATTTAATTTCATAGTAAATGATTCTTGTAAACTTGAAGTATCTTTTTGCCCCAGATATTTTTTGTTTTGTTTTGCTCACTCCAAAAGTTTTGTCTTTTTTTTCTCCTACTCTTCTCTCTTTCTGTTTCACAAAAAGGAAAAAAAAAGAAAAACACTGACGCTTGTGAAAGTCCCCAGATAAGATAAGAAGATCCAATGAGCACACAAAAAAGCAACATCATTAGAATATTTATCGATCTGAGTGTGTTTACTTGACTCTTGTAAAAAGTTAATCTGAAGTCTGACTTTGTCCTGTGACATCCTTCTGTGGTTGCATTTAGCAGTGGTGCATGGGTGGGCGTGAGTGTTTGTGATAGTAAGAGTCTTTGTTGTCTGGAGCCTATCGAAGCTGAACACGTGATAGTCAGACATTTGCTGTATTGAAAAAAGAACTTCCCAGAAGAGTCACCTTTGAAAGCCACATTTGTTATATGTTAGACACAGATAAAGTGAAAGATTACTAAATGAATGTATGAAATAGATTTGATCAATTTCTAACACCTAATGGTAAAAAACAGATGTACTCACCAGCTACTTTTGTAAATGCACCTTTTCATGATGAGGAAAAATAGCAAATCAGTCAATCACATCACAACATAGTAAAGTTCTAACTGGCACGCAATGGTGGTGTTGGTATGGGATTTAAATGACATTGAACATGGCAAGGTTCTTGGTAACAGTACACCATCTCTGAGCACACAACACATGTAACCCTGAACCAGATGGGCGACAGTAGCAGAAAACTACAGTAGCTGCTATTCCTATCAGCTAACAACAAGAAACTGAGAAAATTGTTCCCTGGTTCAATAGGTCTCAATTTCAGCTGGTGGATCGGAATTTTGTGTAAAAAACATAAAAAAATAAAAAAACACAACCCCCTTTTAAAAACATCCTTAAAGTGGGATTAAGACACAATGTTGCTGTTCAGATTTGTGGTGTGGGTATAATGGTATGTTTCAAACTGGTTTCTTCAACATATGAGTTCACTGGACTCATTTGTCTCCAGATCTTGATCTAACTGAGTAGTGTTTCTGCCAAGCTATTCTGCCAATATGGATCAAAATCTGAAAGAGGCGTTTCCAACGCCTGAATTAATCCTTGCCATAAAGTTTCAAGAAGGTTCTGAAGGTAAAACAGGGGATCTAACTTGGTGTACCTAATAAAGTGCATTAGGACAGAGTCCTGAACTTGAAGCAAATTAAATTTCAAGGTTAATCCCTTTCAGTAGCATATAAATCACCATCCTTGTTGAGATAGTTACCATGGAGCCCAGAGTTGCCTTTTTTCTTAGCAAGAAAATTATGTTTAATGCAACAAAGAGGAAAACATTTTCTCAGAATGTGAAGAAGGAAATGACAGAAATGATAAAAGCAGATGTGAGGAGGTTGGAAGGCTGCCAAAACCACTGCATGACCTTATAACATCCTGCCTTCTCCACCACATCATTGCATGTCACCTTTATCAACCATCTGCTATGGAAAAACTCTTGACAATAAACATGTCTCATTGCTCATCATACCGTTTTGTTTGTGTCGTGGCAACCGGTTGATATTCAACTTGAGTTTGTTGCTCCCTGTGGGCCATGTAAACTCCGCCCACAAACTCTCACTTTCGGATTAATATCGTAAAGGAGAAACCGTTTGTGTCTGCGGCTATGACAAGCCACGTCTTCGGCAATAGTTGAGATGAAATAAATCTCTTTTTCACTGTCTGACCACAGAGATGATTGCTTTATGATCGGTGCTTTCACAGCACGAAATGGAACATGTTGATAGATAGCATTTCTTTCTTTCGTTCTCTTCCTTTCTCTGTTTCTTTTTCTCCGACTTTCTTTCTGTCTTGTTCTGGCAAGCAAAATAAAGGCCAGTAAATGACTGGAATGCTGAAAATGTCAAAGGTCGGAGGCTGGGGGAGACACAATAGGATTAGAAAAGAAAAAAGGCCAAAGGAAAAAACCTAAACTGCAAACATCTCCATGTGCTCTCAGGTGTGTCAATATTATTTTCAAATGGACTGACTACAGAATGACTATACAGTAGAAAATCAAAGAGTATTTTCATATCAGCTCCATCCATCCATCCATCCATCCATCCATCCATCCATCCATCCATCCATCCATCCATCCATCCATCCATCCATCCATCCTCTTCTTCTTGTCTGGGATTCGTGTCAAGGGGCAACAGCAGAGAGTCTCAGACTTCCCATCTCCCCAGCTACTTTGGTTGTGAATTCTTATCAGGATTATACCAAAATATTTTTTAGACAACCTGATGAAATAAAATAAAGTATTCTTGATGGTGTCATAATGGAATAATAAAGATTGTGTTTTAACCCATGCAGGGCTGACAACCACATCGAAGCTTAAGGGTGGTGTGTTTCCTTTAGTGAGCACTATTTTGGAAGAGCATCTATTAACAGACTCAAATGTGGATTTTAATGCATTGTCATGCAGTAAAATTGACTTTCCATTTGAGAATTACAGGTCAACAGAGAAAGCATTGCTGCTTTAAGCAGGTTAGCCTTTAACCTTAGAGCGATTATATGAGTGATGATCCACAAGCCAGGATAAATGCACAAGTAGTGTTAAGGATAGTAATCCTCTTCAGAACTTAAACACTACAGAGGACATGTCTCCACTGCTCCAGAGTCCACCATCAACGTGCTTTACAGCACTGACACTTTGTGTTGTATTTGGTAATAAGTCTTGGATGCATTTGATTGGCCAGAGAAACCCATTCCATGAGGTCTATACAAACATGCGAAGAGCAAATCTGAAGGCTGCATTATGGTTGGAGGCCTGTAGGTATAGCCTCGACAGAAAATGCAAGGTCAATGCATTTCAACATCTACTGACCCAACTCTGATTTCACAGTTCCTAACATTTGGTGCCTGAGTTCCTCCTAATTGCTTCCACTTTGTTATCATACAACTGTGTAATATTTCAAAGAGAGGAAATTTTACAACTGTACTTTTGGCACAGTTGACATCCTATCTTGTTAATATACAGAAATACATGAGCTCATGAAAGCAACCCATTCTTTCACAGGTTTCTGTCAGATGAAGCACTTCAGTGATTTGGATTGGGGAATAGATACTTTGCATATTGTGTATTTATATTTTGGTATCTGTAATACATATAATTTTACCACTCCTGGAAGTATAAAGTTCTGAGATGTTTCATTTGGGAACTTCTCTAAAACCGAAAAACTTTCTAAAGATGACAAAATGTGTATCTTTACACATGGGTAAATAATATGTTTAGGATGTTAAGTGGAGCCTTCTGAATACTGTTACATATCATATTTTATTCGTCTGCTTCTTATACTTTGATGAAGCATAAAAAAAACTATATATATATATATACATATATTTAAAATAAAAATAAAAAAAAATTATTTTTGAAGGAAACCTTGCTCCTTTAAAACAAGGTTTTCAAATGTAATTTCTCCAACATGTTATTTCTTTATTAAAAAAGAAGATTTATTATTAGCAGTAGAGCAAGAACACTGAGGAACAAGATCATCTGGCCGCACAGTCAATATAAACATTTACATAATTATATAATACATATTCATGAAGTTTTTGGCTTGCAAATACCTAATAAAATGTGTGGTGTGTAGATTATAACTTTGCCATAATCATGCAAATGAAGAAAATCTGCCATCATTGAAAAATATGTTGTTAATATGTTCTTTTATGTCTGTGTAAACATAACCTGTCAGAGGGCCTCTTGCATTTTTTGAGGTTTATGTCTTATCAGAAAATCATCTCACTCACTGACTTCTAGTTGACATGAGTCAACAGGGGAGGATGTAGGGAGAGCTTAATTTAAAAACTAAAGTAAACTGAAATTCAACTGTGTGAATTCTGAGTCTTACTTGTAACCTAGGTCAATGACCTGTTTGAATACCACATGCAGAAAGTACATAACTTTATCAAGATCTGAACTTGGAAAAAATAACCCAAAAGTCCCCAAGTGTTTTGTGAGAAGTTTTTCTTTCTTTTTCTCCACCACAATTGAACTTTTCTGCTTGAAAGAAACCTAAAAGCAAAGAACATAAACACACAAATGTGTATGCTGCTTCAAAGTACACTGCCTGGCCAAAATAAAAGTCGCCACCAAAAAATGGTCACACTCTCTAATATTTTGTTGGACCGCCTTTAGCTTT
>CAEGAD010095911.1:0-25175 GCA_903067055.1 Poeciliopsis paucimaculata | reverse complement strand
AATATGGGTTGAAATAGTTTTGACAAACCTGTACAGCATTTTGTTTTATTAATCATTATAAACAATGATGATATAATGTTAGGTTGTATTTCTGCCAATTGCATAGCTTCAGTAGACCAGTAGTCAAGACACATTCAACACATTAGAACAACAACCATTAGAACAACAAGCAATCAGAACCAAAAGACAAGCTTTTGGTTCTGATTGCTTCATAAATACGGTCCAATTTAAAATTTCAACAGAAAAACTGATGTTAGCTCCAATTGAGATCCTGCAGCAACCTCAAAGACCTTGTTTTTGCCTCGCAGTGTGGTTGGAGTGGGACGCTCAGAATTGCTGAACGAATCATTGCCAGTAATCATGAGTCCTTCATTGACGGTTGATACCGCCGGCGATGGCCCAGGGAGTGATTACACTTTGACATTATTTCACATTAGCTCACTTCTTGAATTAACTGTCTATGTCAATAGCATTCACCTTCCATTCCCAGATGGTTCGGGGATCATTAAATATGGTAAAAGTCATGCTTAGGGAGCAGGAAATGACAGACTTTTCACATTTCATACACACACACGCACACCCCCACACACACACACACACACACAATATCTGTGTTGTTTATTATCAAATACTAATTTTAGATTGTTTTTAAACGTGTCAACTTCCTTTCCATCAGGTTATAATCAAGGACATGCCATATGAGCCATATTGAGATAAAACCTATTTTCCTGTTATGGAGAACCACTACAATATCATGTTGATGCTACTTCTCATATAAAACTTCCCATCTGTGTTCTTCACCTAGTGTGGCCTTCAGATTTATTCTTGGATTACTGCAGCATAAGCCTAAAGGGCAACTTCTGGAAAGCCTTTATGCAAAGACAGACCTTATTTTTAATGAAAGAAATGCCCCTATGTGCTATTGCAAAGTTGCTCTTTTCAAATTGCACTGATTATGCAGATTTTATGCCAGGTGAAAGAAAAACAAAAGATGTCCGTTTCACAGATATTTATGTCATGTTTTCACATAATATTATCCTCATCTGGTTCCACTGCCACTGAGACCTTGGAGCTTTACCTTAAAAATCTACATTTTCTACATTCTCTTGTTTTATTCCACTTTTAAATCTCTATACTTGAAGTCTTGAATTACCCTCATCCATCTTTAGATTAAACTTTTAATGTTTTAACGGACATATTACTTAAAGGACAAAGTTAGCGTTTTAATTTATTTTTCCATTTTTCGCACTGTAAGACAACAGTCTTACAGTGATTAATTGAGACATTAATCCGTAGTTTTAATTCTTCATCTCACTATTTCAATGTTTTTGTGTCTGTTGGTTTTAAAATAATTTCACCAATATATTTCAGAAGTCTGGTCCAAGTATGTCAAGAACTAGTAAGAGTCAACATTTTAATGTCCACGCTTCTCAATTTACCCTTTAAAGTCAAAGTAATTGGGGATTTTTAGAAGATGAAAAAATGTAAGTGTTAAAAATGTAACCAGGAACCTGTCGTCACAGCAAAAACAGAGACAACCGATTAAAAACAGATTTTTCTTCACTTGCAAAATTAAAGTCATGAAGAAACCACTCCTTCCTTGAAGTGGAAATTTAAAAAGGTACACTTTGTGTTTGAATTCAGCCAGTTTGCAGAGTAAACCTGAGCCGTTTCAGTGGCTGGGGAAAATTCACAGCTGATTCACATACTGGGCTTCACCGGCTCTTTGCACGCTTTTGTTAGGGGGTTACTTTAGGTGCATCAGAGTAAAGGGGCCTGAAAACAAGAGTACCCCAAGAATGTCTGATTTTTTTTTCTCTAAAAATTTGAAAGCCATTTACCCTTTACTTTCTATTGACTTATTAGTCAATAGAAAGTAAAGGGTATCAAGTTGTGATATAATGCCCAGTTAAGTGTTAACTGGAAGGAAGTAAGCACCTCATTCTTTCCATAAATTTTTTATTACATCTGATTGTGCACAATACATCTGTACTTAACCTGCAACCTTCACCTTGGCTATTTGCGTTGCTGGTGTTATGTCTGTGTCTTCAGACATTTAAATTGATGTTTGCTTTACTGCAGCCTTTCATAAAATCATTAATTTCATAAAGCAGTGGTAAGTAATTCAACTTCCTCTATTTCCAGAACCTTTCTCATGCAACTTGCTTTCTGTAGAAAAATCATACAGTGCATAACCTTCTCCTGTCAATATGCCTTTACCTTAGCTCACATCTACCAAACGTCTTGCTGCCTTCGTGTCTTCTGCTGTTCTCCTCACCATGCTGCAGTGTTGCCCCAAGCTACAAATATTCTCTAGGTCAGCGGTTCTGCATAACATTGACACTGTTGTATATCTAAAGGTCTCCTGAGATTTGAGCTGATGATTTTAAAGGGCATGTTTCATCACAGCTTAGTACCAGAGAGCTTGCAAAAACGGAAAGCACCGATTTAAATAAATTCCCATCTGACTTTTAATCTTTGGCCCACAGAACCACTTTGATGGCGGTCCAGATGGGTCGCCTTGGTTGTCTTGCTACTTGAATCTGTGTGGCTTGGGTGGTGGTCAACGTCTTCCTCAGGAGGGTTCAGAGGTTTTATGGGGGCTGTGGGAGGCGGGTAATGGGGTAATGGTGTGGTCTATTACCCCAATCCCTCTGGTTTGGTGCCAGAAGGTTTGGCGCCAAACACGCCAAACATGCCAAACATGCCAGAGGGTTTGGGGGGGTTCACTTGGGTGTTGTGCAGAGGAGGGGAGTCCATCAATCTGGAACGGATGGAGTGGACTGCTGAAGATCCACTCGGTGGTGTTTGGCCTTCAGATGGTGTTGTTTGCTGTTGGGGGTCTGTGACTGGTGTTGTACTTGATTGGGGTTTCCAGGTGTCTCATTAAACCATGACAAACCCTTTTTTGACTCTGGTTGGTGGCTGTGGTAAAGTGTAGATGCTGCTGGAAGTTGTGAAGGTTTTGAGATGTTATTGGCCTCGAGGGGGTCTGGGTTTCAGCCGAAGGCCCTACGTAGTGCAGTGAGTGGATATTTTTACCTTCACAAAGACGACTGGTACATCAGACAACAACTCATGATCTGTTCCAACTAGACGTTTTTAGGATCTAAAAACGTCTCTGCAGCAGCCACTCAATGCCAAGATTGACATTTATTTGTTATATTAGCTGACAAAAGTCAGAAAGAAATACATGATTCTGTTAAAGGTTCATCAGAATACTATTTGATGAACTATCTAATGTACGAGTACAACACTCTGAATATCTCACGTGCAAACAACATAAGCATAAGAAACCACAAATAACAAAGTGTCCATGTTGTCCATTTCCTCTCCCAGCTTTAGTCATACGTTTAACCTTTGGTTCTGGTTTGTTAGATCTTAAATCTCCTGTCTCCAGGACAGTAATTTTTCTGACTTCCTTATCCTCACTGGACTAATTATTATTAATTAAACTTTATCATGTTCTCCGACTGACATATTTTCCAATTTCTCGCTGCGTTGTGCTCGGTTTTGTTCTGCTACACGTTTTTGCATTTGTCATGATTTCAGTCATGCGTCGATTTTTTTTATGTTTGCAAGTTGTCCTTGATGTCCTTAAACACCTCCAGTGTTTTATGGCCGGTCCTTCAGCCCCCACGTAAAGGTTGGTGGAAAATACGCGTGTGCATTCGTTGTGGAGATTCACAGTCACCGCTTGTGTGGTCTGACAATTTGGTCTCACCTCTGGTAAGATGAAATCACGATCCGGGGCGACAGCTGTAAATAAAAGGTTCTTGTTTTTATCTCTTAGAGGAAAAGTAAAGGGTGTTGTCATCTTTCCAGTGAGCAAAAAAATCTCAAAGCAGAAAAATGACTGAGCAATGTTTGACATGGTTGGACCGCCTCCGGTGAGGTAAATTAAAATCATTCATCTCCAACCAAAATTAGAGGACAGATAAAAAGAATATGATCAAAAACATGAAGAAAAAGTGAATAATGTCGATCATGTCCTATAGAGCTGTGTTCTGCTTTGTGACTGAAGGTCTTAAAATTCTTGTGGGTGTTATTTTAACGCATGCCGCCCACCTAAATATTGCAGCTGATCAGCGTGTTTCCCGAAGCATCACAAGACAGAGAAACGGAGCGAGAGAGAAGAAGCAACTTCTCCGTTGACTAATACTAGATTCATCCGACAAGGCCGAACAAACAAAGACCGCTGTGAAGTCTTCCTTTACAAAAACGGACCTTCTCGCTTAGTCACTACTTAACACAGCTCGGCCAAATTCCACGTACCCCATTCTTCTTTTTATCAGCCACAATTTGTCGTTTTGTTTCGTTTGAAATAGTTGTGTTGGTGATCACACGGCTCTCGCATAGGCCAAGATTATTTCATGGTTTGCTGTTCTTATGTCAAGCTGCATTTTAAGCTTGTTATATTGATTTTGTGCTCTGCTTAAGATCACTGGCTGTTGGCCATTTCTCCGTGATTTACTCTGGCATTCGAACAAAGATGGAGACAGCGTAAAAGCCCCCCATTATTTGTAATTTTATACATTTAGAGGGCTATTTCCAAGACAAAGTTTGAGCCAGGAAAACGCGCGGCGAACCCCCACCACCACACCACTAAAGCACTGGGCTCATATTAAAACACATAATTTGAAGAACAGAAGATCAAAAATAATCCCATCAAAATCAGCGCTACAGATTCACCAGGGCTGCAGTTGGTATGATAAAACCACCCACAGATTTGAACAGTTGTATTTATGCATTTGGCTTTTTTTTTTTTGGAACGGTGTTTACAATACAAGACACCCACTCAGCCATGATGAGTTAATAGGTGTTTCCAAGGTTTCGTCTCCTGCTGCGTTTTGTCTTTTAAATATTATCTTTTTATTCAGTCGTCTCGCACTACACCAAATTCGCCGGCATCTCTGGTGAGGTTGCACAGAAAGTCTTCATTAAATCGGTCATGGCAGTAGCACAGTCCCACACTGATAAAATTACAACTTATAATTTGAATTGATTTGTTTACAGCTATCTGGACTAATTGAAGTCTTTGGAACTTGTTATTAATAATCCATGTCTTTCTGTTCCCCAGTGGCATAAATATGAGGACTTTTTTTTTTTTAGCCACTGGCAACATGGCTGAACCAGAATCCACAATTATCTACATTGGTACCAATAATTATTTTTAAGCATATAATTTTTAAATCAAAAGTTTGGTTTTGTTTTTCTTGGCTTTTTTTTTTTACATTTATTATCTTATGATTTTTTTTTTTTTTTCTTTGTCCTTTTTAAAATTTGATATACATTGTGAAAATCGCCGGCTGCACTGCGATGCTCCTAAGTAGAAACAATTAATCTGCTACTGTGCAGTGCAACATTCAGTAATGTGACTGATACGATAATTTTGTTTTACATTGAAGAGGAGAACCCACGTTTCCTCCACTTCTGTTCTCGACTTAATTCCATGCTTAGTGATTTAGTAAGTAAGCTCCAGGCATAAATGTCATACGGATAAATTCAACCCAAAACAGAAGCTTTATAGTACTCAACTTAATTATAAAAACATCATCTTCTGTTTTTTTGCTGCCTTGGAAAAGTAGCACATTTTCTGCAAATGTCTTGTCACTTTAAGGTCCCTTGGTCGTTCTTTTTCTTTTTCTTTTTTTTTCAGTGCAGGTGAACAGCTAAGCAAATACAAGATGACGTGATCTGCAGAAGTAACAGATAAAGTAGACTTTTTTTTTTTAATATATTCAGCAAATTGAAACAATCTGTTACTGCAAAACCAAACAGTAAAAAAGCAGCATGAAGCAAAGGCTTTATGGGCAGCTTATAATAACAGTCCCTCAGGTGTTGATACATAGCCTTTTAAAGCTCTTTGTATTGCCCAGCTCAGATGCTTTCCATTATTTTTATGCAGTTTGCACCCATTTTATCAACAAGCCACTTTCTTCTAATAGAGTTTTTTTTTGTTGGTGTTGTTGCCTAAACTGATGTTTTGAGGTTTCACTGTATTTACAGACGTTGTGGCTGGGGAACTATAGGACCATGGTTAATATTTTAGCTGACATGTGCTGATAAAATTTACTATGTCATGTAAAGTGAGCTGAAAATATGCTAAGTTAATTTTATGATAATCTAAAAATCAATCTGTGGGATGATTTTTATTTATTTATTTATTTATTTTTTTGCCTCCACTGAGCCAACTCTGACACCCATCAAAAGGAAAACAATGATTTCTTTATTATCAAAACTTTAAATAACGATTGAAAGCTGATCACTGGGTTTTATCAAACTGTTTATTCACTAATAATTATATGATTTGAAAAAACAAGCAAAAGATTCATCACTGCGGTAATAATTCTTGGAGGTTTTGTGATGAGGGAACAAACATAGAAGAATATCTCGTAAACTGATAAAAATGTAACACTTCTACCAGTAAAAACATTATTAAAGGGACAGTAGAGGATGTTTTTATGACTTCCTGAAGATTTGGAAAGAGGAAATAACAAAATCAAATGATAATAAATGAAGGGAAATGATAAAAAAAAAAAGAAAAGAAGTGTAATGTAATTGGAAATGCTGAACATGTGGCTACAGTAGAAGCTGGGTTTATAGAAATGCCAGTGTTATCCCTCCTGGAAGAGCTGAGGCACTTGATTTTTTTTTTTTGAGTGGTGGTCAGGGGAGTGAGGGGCAGGGGCAAATTTATCAGCTGGTCATGTGGGTGTCATTAAGTTGTCATCCGCAGCGTTGGCAAGTTTTCTCCCGGTGTTACTGGAGCTCTCCAGAGTAAAGGCATTCTCATCTCTGGCTGTCTCACTTTGTTGGAGTTTAAAGTAAAAGGATCTTCGCTGAGTGTGTGTGACTTGTGCTGCCAGCACACGCTCATCCCTGGGTTCACGAAAGTTAGGGCCGTTCACAGATCGTAACGTCCATAGTACTCCGAAATGTGCAGTATTTTCTTCTTTTTTTTTAGCAGCTTTTCCATCAGATGAGAGATTTCTACCCACACTAAAAACTGTAATGGTAAACTAACGCTTTCATGTTGTGTTTTTTGTTGGCAAGATTTGGATTAGAAAATCGATACACAGCATACAAACTGATATGAGACTCAGCATTTATTGTCCCATGTGGTGCTGGCCTGGAAAAAAACAACCCTGTGTTTTTCCAACCTAGTGTGAATATAATTTACATTATTGTGCACATTTTGCACTATATTTTACTGATTAGTACGTTTTACATTAGTTACGTTTGATAACTAATCAAAGTCGTGTACAGTTCTGTGGAAAAGTATTGACTCCACAATGTTTTTTGTGTTTTTAACACAGTCATGAACTGTGTAACCCGATGAAACAAATTTTTATCAAATATGACTTGAGATAAAAAAAATATAATAATATTTTAAATGATTATTTATTGAAGGGTAAAAAAAACTGTGAATAGAAGATGTCCTTACAGGGGCAGTTTATATAAAATTGAGGGGTTTTTTTAGCTTTACATCATGTTGTAATGTTTCTCCTTTGTCAAAAAACATACTTGGAGTGTTGCTTTGACTCTCCATGCACGTCAGGAAACCTTTGAGTCTCCCATGGCAACCGCTCTGGGTGCCTAAACGCTTGCTCTCACAAAGCTCCACCTATTTCCACAAAGTTCCTCCTTGAAGCTGCCGCCTCCAGCCAGGCTTCCACCTCACAGAGCCCTTCTCCGAAGCTGACGGGTGACGGGCCTTCCAAGGAGAGACTGAAATTTCTCAGGAAGCACGACTCTTCTAAGATCTCACAAAAGAACCAAGAACATCTCATCCACTTTCTAAAGTTAAGTGTTCGTGACTCGACATTTCCGGTCTGAAAACACAACTGAGCAAGAAGATCACAAACGTCCCGTCACACATGTGCCATAAAACATCTTCAGGAACTATTGGGAAGGTGTAGTTCCAAAGCATCTGGTGCAAAACTAACACGTATATATATATATTTTTTTTTTTAAAAAAAGGAACGTGGTGCCGACAGTCGAACATAGTGCGGGTAATGAGCCGGGGCTGCTTTGCTGCTTCAGGAGCTGGATAACCTGCCCTGTTTGATGGAATCATAAATTCTGGCTGCCTTGCTAGAAAACCCTGAAAGAGAATATCTGGTCGTTATTTTGTGACTTCCAACTCAAACATGCTTGTTTTCTGCAGCATATAGTACAGAGATGTAGCGAGACCTCAGGATATTAACACAACAGTATTATTTGTCAAGGAGAAGTTTGTTTTCAGAAGAACTGCCTGGTTGTTCTCCATGGGATTTTGTCTGGTGAAGTAAGAGCATAACATATTATTATGAGTCTGAATATATGAAAGTAACTTCTTTAACCTGGACAGTCTATTACATAAAGCTCTGAAAAAAAGTAATAGGCCACTGGAAAATGATCAGTTCTCTGATTTTACTTTTTATAGGTATATGTTTGAGTAAAATGAACATTGTTCTTTTACGCTATGAACTTATGATAACATGTCTCTGAAACTCCAAGCAACAATTTAGTATTTATTTGCAGAAAATAAGAAATGGTCAAAATAACAAAGAAGATGCCTCAAATAATGCAAAGAAAACAAGTAAACAGGTTCGTGCTCATTTAGAAAACAACAATACTAAAGTTTGAACCCGGGAAGAGTTCAGAAATTAATATTTGGTGGAATAATCAGGAGGGTTTTTTTTCCAGAGCTGTATGTGTTTGAGATGCTTATTTCCAGTTCCTGATCAATAGAAAATTACAGTTTGAAGGGTTTTTTAAAATGACATATTTTGGTGTTGAGCATTTTTAAAAGGAAGATTTTTTTTAAAAATGAAAACAATATTCTTAACTTTGCACATAATGTTTGACTTCTACAGACAAAAAAAACCCCAACAAAACATGAGGGGGAAACTTTTAAACATAATGTAAAAACAAATATTCTGTGGAACCGCAGTCGTTTGTTTCCTTTGTATATTTTAGTATTTTTATTTACATTTGGTAGCAGTAGTTTTTTGAAAGGCCAAAATTTGTTTAGTTTAATTAGTTGTTGTTGTTTTTTTTACATACGTTTTCATTGACTCACTAAATGTATTATGATTTTGTATATATTTATATTCAAATTTTTATTCTGATGACTGTTCATAAAGGAAAGTATTTTTTTTTTACTGTTTTAAAGTTACATATTTGTTTGGCCAAATCTAATTAAAAAAAAGATTTAAAAAAAAAAAAACTGCAATATCCTCTTATATTGTTATCAAGGTATTTTAAAAATGGATATTGTGATATAATTTCTTCGCAATATCCCCATCCTCTACTCATGCATGTTGTTCATACATCTCTATGCCTAACAAAGAAAGTCATTAGTTCAGTTTATTTCTGGAGATATTCATATTTTCTACTGCAACTGCAAAAAAACAGTGAAAAAAAAAAAGGGGGACATGTGCAAACTTTTAAATGCCACTTGAGCCTTGACTGAGGCAACACTGGAGCACGTTTTAAATATGAAAAATATCCCCGTGAAAATATATGTGCTCACTTCAGTCTGCATGAGAAACTCGCAGCTTGACGAGCTGTAGGCGTGTAGAAACATTAGATAATTACCTCTTCATAGCCTAATGTTTATTTTCTGATTCTTTCTGATATTTTTCACACTCCAAAGAATGGAAACCATTTTATTAGAACCGGGAGGGAGAAAAAATATCGTCACGCCTCTGATATAAATACCTCTCCTGCCTCAGAGATGCTGATGTATCCGTCTTTGTAATCGCTTATTCCTTTATTTGTGCAGCGCCAAAAGCCTTCCCCTTCGCTCGTGACTGCACGAGAAATGCAGCACAGTTCATTAGCGAGTATTTGACAAGGGGGCACTGGCTTATTCCTGGGATCCACCGAGGCTGCGACTCTGATAATAATAGTAATAATAATAAAAAAACGCAGCGACATCATTTGATAAACTAAACTGCATCATTATAACAAGTCAGACTCGCTTTATGGCATCTCCTTCATGCAGCAAAACACAGGCTTGTCTTTTTTTTTTTTATTATTATTACTAATCATGCTGCCAGGAGCTGCTGATTGCATTCGCAATAATCAATGTGCCATCTTTAAAAGAGAGGGAGAGAGAGTGAGGGGGAAAAAGAGAAAAAGCAGAAATGAGTAGTGGAAATTTACCTCGTGAGAGCTTCTTTATTTATTTATTAAACTATTTTTATTTAGCACACTCACCAACAAATGATCAGATGAGAGATTTTATTTGCCAAGACGTGTAATTATATATTTTTTATTTTTTATAAGCAGCAGTAAATCAGGTGTGTCCTGCTGCCTATTGGAAAGAGATCAGGATGAAAAATCGGCAGAAGCCGCCACGGGGCCGAGAAGATGCTTGTTTCAGCATGTTGTGCATGTCGCCCTCTCCACCGCAGCTCCGATCAATGCCGCCTTGACAAACCTCCCCTTTGAGTATGAATCATATGTTCAAGTGTTTGAAGGGCATTTTGCTTGCCGTGGCCCTAATGGTGACCCAGCTGGCTGATGTTGCATGCTGTGTTTACGATGAGGACCGAGATTCATTTGGAGGCGAGTTATTTCTGAAATGACTGGTCGTGAAATTACAACGCCCTATTTTTTTATTTTTTAAACCAACAGAACCATTTGGCTTCAGACTCAATGAAAGTTTTCTCGTGCTTACTATATTTTTTTGTCTTCTGCAGACACAAATGCACCTGAAGTCCAAGCTCACAAGTGAATATCACAAAGTCTACCGACCCACGACGATCAGACGGTCCTGCAGGATAGTTTAAAGGCTCAAATCTTTTCGACACACGTTGCCTTTCGGCACTCCGGTTCAACAATCATTAGATCAAAGCAAACATGAAGGGACTTTTGGCGAATTTCAGCCTTTTTCAAAATCTGTTCACGTTCGCTTGGCAGCAAAAAGCACATCAGCATGTTATCCGGCACACTATCTGGGAAAAAAAAAAGTTAAACTTGCAATTACCTAAGTGCTTCTTAGGAGCGCTAACAGTTGGGGACGTTTCAGGACCAGATGTGATTCAGCGGTTCTGACAAAACCGGAGATCGACGTAGCAAAACTGATGTGACGACTGTGCTGCATCTGTGGCTTGTTGTCGACAAAGTAAGTTTATCTTTGTGAGTTGCTCTCTTCATGGTGATATTCCACAGCAATTGCTCCCTGATGCTAGATTGGAAGTTTTGTTTGTTGCAGCCGTTTTGGCCAGTATTGAATGCAAGTGAAACAGCAGATTTTCAACAAAGTTGAACAGTATTGGTTAAAAAGCCGAAAGTACCTCGCAAAAATTCCACTTCGACTTTTCCCCATCATGTTACAGGCAGTTTTACGTCATGTTGTAATGTTACTCCCAATTCAGCTCCTCCCGACTAGCAGCAGCAGCAATTAGCAAAGACCTGGGAAACTGAGGTTTTCATCCAAACTGCTTCATAGTACATCTCTCCTAGAAACTTTTGTAAACAGCATCATAAAAAGCACTGTTGTGATGATGATGAGGAAGAGCTTCTTAAAGAGACAGAGGGACAATTTCCAGGCATCAAATTACAAAGTCAAATTTATTTTAATAACAAGCTTTATTTAGAAAGGGGCAATGTACGCATCAAAGTTAAATGTCACCATGTGATGCGATGTATCAATTTGCAGCAGTCTGTTACAAAAAAATGGATATACGATGCAGTAAAGACATAAAACTTAAAATATATCGCTGCAAATGACTTTCTAATCACAGCACTCAAACACACACACATACAGTTAATGTTAACATACCTGAGCAGTTTTTAATAATATTTTCATGCCCGATTCGAAAACTTTGGGAGTTGCAGCTCCTTTTTAAGTTATGTTTGATACATACAGCATTTTTACACCAACTGAAGGGAACATAGTTACTGGACTGTGCTATGAAATGGCACTGGAAAAATATGTGATACCACCCAGTTTAAATGAACGATGGGTGCTACGCTCAGGAAAAGTTCAAATTCAATGTTGGGTTAGCCCTGCCGTAAAAAAATAAGTAAAATCTCAGTTTAATTAGAAAAATTATTGACATACCATATAGGTCTTAATTCACACTTTAAAAAAAAATCTCAATAATTCACAACACTCAATAAAATATGGGGGTTGTGGGAAACGTGTCTATCAGATTCTAGTTCTGTGAGCGACTATCTTTGAGTCCTCAGAGGGGGGGAGGGGACATGGGGTGTCACTATGACAATCTGCCTTGCCATCCCAATCAATACAGCCCCATGGAATCGGAAGAGTCTTGGAAAAGCACTCTCACTCAACTCACTCTTTTGCTGCATCCCGAATTCAAATTGAAGCTTTATTCTGTCATAAGGAAAAGAGGCTTTTCACCTGCAACTCAGAAACAAAACAAGCTTGTCTCCGACATTATGCAGGAGACATCTGTTATGTGATCAGCTTGATTTAGGTAAAAATTTGGATGCCAGGTTCTACGTGCTAAACGAGAAACGTCATCGTGCTGCCATCAGCAAAAGGTACAGCCTGGCCGATGATGAGCGGGTGCGTTTGAGCCTATGGCGCAGATGATTTGCATTTGTTTGATGGTACTTGTGATGCAGAGGCATATTGGAATATTAGACAGAGATTAGAGATGGAGTATGTTTCTCTTTATTTTCAACCTTCCATTCATCAGCGAAGTGATTGAAAGAGCTGCGTTTCAACAGACGAGCAGATTTCTGACAATGACCGACCGCTTTGATGTCTGTCAGTCCGGTTTCCGTGGTCACCACTCCGCTGAGACTGGCCTTGACTTGACTAAGTGTTCAATGATATCCACATATATACCAGCTGCAGAGAGACAACAGTACCAGCACCATTTAACGCTGTTGACCATTGCCATAGCGACAAGACAGCTGGATTTGGCTTTCTGGTAGAGAACTTGACTGGTTTGAGTCTTGCCTAAAGAAATCGGATTTCTCCGTGTCAGTAGGTAACTTTTCATCGGAGTGTAAAGGTACCCCAAGGTTCAACCCTCGGGGCCCTTCTTATTTAATACATAAATCCCACTCATATTATAACAAGTAATAAGATTAGCTACCATAACTATGCAGATGATACACAGCTCAAAATCACAACGTCACCAGGTGACAACAAACTCATTCAACTGCTGAGCAGATGCATTCAGTGTTTGGATAAACCATAAGTTTCAGCCATTTTGGCCATGAAGAAGAATGACCAACTGTCTCCATGCAGTTTTGGCTATTATAGCTAGAAACCACTGATCTTGGTGTAGCGATGGCCTCAGACCTGAACATTCATACACATAAAAATAGTTAGTCAGACTTTTACCATGTGAATAACATTGATTAAAGGTCTGAAGTCCCAACAAGATCTTGAGAGATTCATTCATGCGTTTTATCTTATTTCCTCGCTTTGATCACTGTAACAGTCTCTTTACAGTTCTGCCTGAAAAGTGAGGCAGCCGTAGCTGATGAAGAACGCTGCTGCTCGCGTTGTCTCTAAAACCTAGAAGATGGATCACGTCAGCCCAGTTCTAACACCGTCCACTGCAGCTCGGTGATTGGACTTTAATACTGTTGTTAGTTTAGAAATCTCTGAATGGCTGAGCGCCACAGTGTCACCATCCAGTACTGCTGCTGTTGTACAAACCTTCCAGGTCCCTCATGTCTTCTGGTTCTGGTCTACTTTGCATCCTCAGGGTCAGAACCAAAGGCGGAGAGGCAGCATTCAGTTGTGTTCATGCTTCCAGAAAACTGCAGAACAGCAGAACATTGAGTTCCTTCACATCAAGGCTAAAAACCTGTTTAGAGCTGCCTTCAATTATTAACAACTGGAACATAAAGTGGAGTCTGCTTTGCAACCTGTCATCGTTTTCTCTTACTTTGCTGCTGCGATGTAATAATTTTTACTGGTCTGTTCTATTTTCCTTCTCATATGACGAAAATGTGCTACACAAATGAAATTTACTTTCCTTGCCTTTATTCAAGGCAAGGGAAAAGCCTGAATTCTTAAACACAAAGAAGGCTAAATGCAGTCCAGATTTTTATTGCACTCAAAATACTTTATAAGCTGTTGCTACATCACACATTAATACACTTTTATAGTACATTAGCCATGGATAGAAAAGCATATAAAGTTTTGTAATTAGCAATGAAACACACCAGAATTTGACAGGCCAGATGTATTTCCATTCAATATTTTCTTCTTCAAAAACAAATATGAAGGATTTGTTTTATATATAAATGATTTTACCTCAACTGAGTCCAAGCCCACTTATAGATTGTGAGCAAAACTCAAGCCTGAAGGACTGTGTGCAGCCTATGTATGAATGAAGTGTCGAGACTCTTTGTTCCACAAAAGCACGACTTAATTCCAAGTCAGCCCCAAGAGTTCAAGTCAAGTCTCATGTCTGTAAATGACTCTCACTTGAATCCAAGTTTCCAGACATTGTGTTTGCAGGGTAAGTGTTTCTCAGGTCAAAGTCTTTAAGTCGTCTGAAGTCTCTCTGTGGCTTAAGTTTTGCTAAAATCCAGATCTGAAGTCTTCTCAGTGTGATCAGTGTTCGTTTTTGACCGGAGTCCAAGTCTCAGGTTTTTACAGAACAAGTTGTTGTCAAGTTGACAACTTAAGATCTTGAATCCAAGTTTCTAGTCTTAAAGTCTTTGTGTGACATACAGTAAGTGCAACTCAAGCCTCCATCTCTCTCTCATCTCTCTTCCTGTCTTTTTTACTGGCTGTGTGAATAGTAAAAAAAACCAAAAAACCCCGTTTTTGACATGCAGTCAGAGAGAAAAGGATGAATGAATTGTAACAAAAATAACAAAATAGATGCAGACATTTCTTCCCAAGAAGAGAAGGTCAGTTTTGATTCCTGGAATATATTTTCCCATCTGACCCTGGCAGTAGATGAATTCATTTATTTCATGCAGGAAGCCTGTACTTATGATGAAGAAATCATAAGTACATAAGATAAGATATATAAGATATAAGATATATAAGATATAAGATATAAGATATATAAGATGGAGAAATAATATTGCTCATGCACATCAGGGCTGATGTGCTGTCAGTGCATATCTGGGAGTAAGTGGTACAATTTAAATTTCATTTTGTGATTCATCACTATTATTCCTCCCAAAGTTTGAAAAAGGGCCATTGATTGGATGCAACCTGTCGGCTCATGATGGTGTGATTTATAAGCCATATTATTTATTAAATGTAAACCAAATTATATTTAGATAATACGGCACCTTCACCTGAGTAAAAAGACATCCATAGTAGAGGCTCGTCAGCACTGTAGTGAGTGATAAGAGACGGCAAAAATGAACAAACACAATGTTGGGCCTCTAGACGTGAGGCTACTAACTACTAATCCCACAATGCACTGCACTAAACCACTTTGGTTCCCACAGCAGGAAATGAAGAAGGTTCAGGAAGGAAAGAGTGATGTAATGCTTCCCTCGCTAGTCAGAAATTACCTCAACTTAAAACGTTCATCGGAACTTAAAACGTTCATCGGAACTTACTATGTTCACTTGATCAACTCATTCAGTGGAACACGTTTGTAATGGAAACAGCTCCTGAGACTGAACTGCTTTAGTATTTTCCTGATGATCAGGTGGTAATTGTAATCTTAATTTTATTAATAACTGCCCCATGCTGTTTCAGATACTCCTAACCAAAACCAGATGTTTGTTGCACAGCAAGACGAACGTCAAGAGCTGAATGTGGGAAAGTGCATGGAGGGCAAAAAGGAAATCGAAGCTTAAGCTTTACAACTGAACCCTGGTTTATTTCAATATAAAACAACAGAGCAGCCAGACGCATATGGAAACACTGCAGCTGCCAACCACACTCTTAAACTTTCAAGGTGATACCTGATTCTTTGGATCAGCAGGAAACTGTTGCCAAGGGAACTGAATTACTTGACTGTTGATAAAGAATGTCAGGCAATCAAGAGGGAGCTGGAGGCACTGAAGCACGTTCTGATAGGGCAGCAGCTCCTCCACCCTTTTTCACTTCAGAACATGGATGTGAAAAAGCTGACAATTCATCAACCTTTTCCGCCACCGCTGGTCATATTCACTGTGATCAGAGCGATAACTCTGTTTGCATTAAACGTCTCTATCTGAGCAAGTCAGGCTGCCGCTGATGCTATGTAAACCAAAGGCATTCGTAATCACAATCATTACCTGACATAAATAGACATGGGAAGGTCACCTACAAGGCACAGCCAGTTTTACAGACAGACACAGCAGACAAATGTCAGTGTGCTGTTCTCTGAAGACTGCGCTGTCAGTTAAACCGTGGATCTGAGACTTGCCGTCTTTTTTTCTCCCCCACTCTCTCCACAGAGTGCGTTATTGGCTGTTCTCATCCGAGAGTGGCTGTCGAATCGCCACGCACAAGCCTCTTGTTCTTATGTAACAAATCTAATTCAATGCTACTCGTTTCAAGTGGGAGCTATCCTGTCAGCCAATGTGATCAGGCGGAGAAAAGTAATGTAAAAGCCGTGTTCTCGGGGTTATTTGTACTTCCCAGCTAAATAAGCAATGTGCAATCAGAAAGGAGGAGGACGACAATTATATTTACCAAAATATATCTCGGTGACTACTTATTTCCATGGCGCGCTGTGCGCATCCAATCTTTTGTTGAGTAAACACATGACTTCGGGGCCAGCCACACTCGCACTACATCGTTTTTTGAGGATGCTCTGCGTGCGTACGAGTGTGCTACTTTTGGCTGCAGTGTTTTTGCAATGTTTGAGGTTAATGTTGTGGGAAAAAAAAAGATTGCATCACGCAGAAGTAAACAGATGAGAATGCAGCTCTGGTGAGACGTTTACATACACTCATTGTGGGCATTCACGTCACACTAATTTGGAGCTTTTTGTAGTTTGAACTTTTCTGTGATTTAGAATCAAATGATATTTAACTGTTTTGATAAAAAAAAAAAAAAAAAATGGAATTGATGCACCATATTGAATTTATTGAGAATTGTTTGTAAGATATAAAAGATCCAAATTATATCTACAGGCTCAAATATAAACACACACCCCCAGCTTAAAATGTCAATTTTACACCAGCCACTACTTACAGCCATAAGCTTGTGGCAAATTTTGGATCTGTAGTGCAATATTAAAAAATTATTTTCAAAAAATCTTGGAACAGATCATTTTGGCACTTTAGCTCATTGCCTGATTATTCAAATTTGCCAATCCCAAATTAACGGCCTGATAGTCCGGGACTGTTCATTAAAAAATCTACCTCGTCGTTTGGTCAAAACAAACAATTCTTTGCACAGCCAGAAACACAAGAACGATCTATATGGTAGTCACAGCGAGGTTTTCAAACGTCAGTAGCCTGCTCCAACTGAGAAGCAAGGCGGTAGGTGGATCAGGTGGGCAGATCAATAATAGCGTTACCAAGACCATATGAATACTGGATCGATGCTGGCGTGGTAAGATCGATACTTGAGTTTCACACTCCCTCTTGAGGTTTTATGTTATTTTTGGGTTGTAGTTTCTCTACTCTACCTCAAAAAATAATTTGTTACAAGTTGTTGGAATAATATTTTTGCACTTTGCAAAAGGAAAAATGTATACAAATCAGCTTAGTATGTTAATATCTACAAAGGTCCAAGTTCTGTCCTACGTTCGAACAAAATAATCCAAAAGAAAAACTATAAAATTACCTAAAAGGTTAGAACTCTAATAATATGTCAAACTTAAATAAAAAATATATATATCAGTATAAGTATTGGAATCGGCAATACGTTTTTTTTTTTTTTTTTTAATATATCAAAATAAGTAGAATCACACACCTCTAGTGGACAGCCACACAGATGTTTCTAGTTGATTGCAGTCTTGAGGTTTGGAGGGATCCAGCTTCCTCTTGTCTTAGGGTTTTAAACTCATCACTGTTGGGTGTTCACACATGAAAACTGGGTTTGGAACAAAGAAGGTAGGCAAATCTTTATCCCTGAAAAAAGATTACCTAAAAAAAATGTCAGTTATAGCCTGAAACTACAGTGACAGTCATGCCAATGATGGAAGTACCTTTTTGTGAATCCAGTTCGTTTAAAACATTAAATAGATGTTGTGTTTTAAAACCGCGTTCCCTTTAGCATTAAACAGACATACGTGGTTGGGAAAGAGCATCAGCAATTAATTTCAGTTGTTAACTCCTTTCCTTTTGAGTTGAGCTTTACATCACCCGTAAACATGTCAACAGCCCATGTTTTGTTAAACACTTCATTTTCACTAACCATTTGAAGAGATGCTTTTGCCTCTGAGGTTTATTAAAATCTGATCCGATTTGATTAACTTTGACCCATAAATCGGTCTTTGAAGAGCGAATCCGCATGCAGGCCCTTGGGATCAATTAAATCAATTTTCTCAAGAAATTGTTTACTCATTAGGCCTTAAAATTCAATCCAAGAAAGAATCGCTGAGAGGTTCCAAATTTTTCTAAGTAAATTAGATTCACAATCATTACCTGTCGTCGTCTGATTGAGGATTCCCACTCTTCCCTTTTATCTTTTTCTGAGTGATGCAGTCACCGGGGCTGAGATGTGATGAAAGCGGAGGGTTGAGCGAGAGTTGAGCGAGAGCTCGCTGCGTAGTCATTTAATTCATATTCACTTCTGAAAACTGTAAGCTGCAAATTGCAAGTAATTATGATCCACTTACCGAGAGAAAAAAAAAAAATCCTGTCTCAGAAGAGACTCTTACAAGCTGAAAATGTTGAAATATCATCCAAAAACATTTTATTTTCTGTCTATAATTAAAGTAAGTAGAAAGATACCATTATGTTGATTCAGTCCTTTGGAAAACACCATTTTGTATTCTGCAGTGATTTAAGTATTAAATGGGAGAAAGACTATTTTGTGTTCTTTTAGAGCAACAAGTTTCAGTGACCGACTGACAGAACGTAGCACACAACTGTGAAGTAGCAGGAAAATTCTATAATATTTTTATATACTCATCTGAAAATGGTGGCTCTGGTTTTTCACAAATATGCTTCAAGCAAGCTTTAATTCTTTACAGCTTCTATAAGTCTCATTTGAGGATTTGCCTGCATTTAACTCTTTAGCTCTTCCTTTAGCTAACTGAGAAACAAAGTCCTTCCTAAAACATGATGCTTTCACTGCCATGGTTCATTGTGTTGTATTGAGCTTAGTTTCCACCCTCACAAAGCATTTTTCAGCCCCTCGTTTAACACTTTACTTCGTCCAGAGCAACTGGACCCTCGGCTGTTTAGAAACCATTTCCTCCTGGAGGTGTGGGCTCCGTTGACGTTTAAAATTTTACTCAGCCGCTAACGTTTGGTTGTGATGTTCACAACTTCTTCTGTTCCCTGGAGAAACTCAATTCGATGAGAGAAATCCCACATGGAACAGTGGAGAGAGATTATAGAAGTATGTACAGGTGAAACATTTCAATTTTGGTCCCATCTGACCAATTTCTTCCACATGTTGCAATTTCCCCAACAGGACTTTTGCAAACTTCTCAGAACTGTTCCTTTCTTCGTGTCACTCTTCTGTAAAGTCCATGTCTGCGGAGCACTTGGTTATTCATTTATAATCTAACTTTATGTGTCTGGTGGCTGCTACCAAGTAAAGGCAATTGATTTTAATTTATTATCTAATAAGCTAGATGGAAATGCAAATACATGTATTTGCAATAAAACTAAAGAACATTGTCTTACTGTCATTTTGGTCCATCACAAAGTAGCAATCCAAAGAGAAAATTTCAATAAGTGCGAATACTTTGGCAAGGCACTTTGAAGCAAAAATTAACAGTTCTTACTGATAAAGCCAACATACGCAAACCTAAAAACTCTTAGATTTTGTAATTTTGTAATATTTAAGAATCGGTGAACATTTAATAAAGGACATGAACTAAACAGCAAAAAGTGAACGCACCATTTCCACTTTTAAAAATCTATTTTCCAAATCCCCAACAGCCCTGGATCCTCCATCCATTTCAGGACCCGATAGCAGGGATTTCCTCCCTTCAAGATTCAAAAGCATCTGTGAACTGTGCTGAGAGATGTTTTTGCGATAGGGCCGTCTGGTCAGGGCATGGGGCGAGGAAAGATTTTTCATGTCGCAGTTTATCAGAAAGGTGTTGGAGCGAGGTCGAGGTCAAGGTCAGGTATCTGCACAACAAAACCGAGGCACAATTTTGACCCTTGTTGAAACAGAAGAAGTCTCCCTGTCAAGCTTTTGCGTCAACCACATCTGGAAACAAAACAGTACAAAACACTGAGAAATAGAAGCAGGACTATTGGACTTTACACCAATAACTTTAGACAGTGAACATTAAAATAACTTTTTAATGTAAAACTGGTATAAATTTGTTATTAACTCATCCAGTTAATAGAAATGGGTCACTAGATTTGTTGTGACTGTGGCCACCAATAATATGTAGGTTTGAGGTAGGCAGTGTAATGCTAAGCAACCACTAGGCAGATATTAAAGGGTTATGCTTGGTTTGAACAAATTAAGATAGATCTATGAGCTATAAAAAAATATGTTCATTACTTTTTATTTTTTGCCAAAACTATTTATCAGAATATGAGATTTCACTTGCTCAGTTCTGCCTATTCCGAGCTCCCTTCAAGGTGAGCCGTTTTAGGACTCTGTCACTTTAAATCCATATAAGCTGCTTCCGGCCACGCCTCCCCAGCTCAATGTTTACAGCCGTACTTTCCTGCACCTGAACATACTGTAGCTTCAAACAGATGCACAACTCTGCATCCGCACACGAGTCAGATCCGTCGCTCATTTTCCAGACACAAAAAAGCATCAACACATTGCCAGAAAATGGCTGGGTGCATTTAAAAAAGTTTATTTATTCTACACTTGCAGTAGAGCCCCAAATGGAAGTGCAAGAACTGAGTTTCGCAATATAGGTCCCCTTTAGACCTACTCCCTTCAAATTTGCATAATGAGACAGCTATGCATAAGGTAAAATAAAAATAGGATACAGAAAAAATGTAAAACAAAATAAAATAAAACAACAACAACAAAAAAAACAGTCTTCCTGTAATCATTATTCAGTAAAATGTTCATTTTTTTGCCTCAGAGCTGAGCTGGGTCCCTGTAGGTGGCACTGGTTGATGATTGTTGGCGGTGGTACTGAAAAAGGTCCAAAGGATGAAACAGAAATGAAAATACACACAGATAAAAGCCAGCGGCATATTAGCATTCACTCAATACAGTGGTGACAGTTAAGGTTTGTGCAATGATAAAGAATGTGATGAATATAGAGTGCCTTGCAAAATTATTCACGCCACGTCAACGTTATCACAGCTGGTCACAGTAAGCCATAAACCTCCATGCATCCTGAGAAACAAAAACAAAATGCATCGCTATGAAACAATGTATGGGCTTCAAAACGTTTTACATAGATGGAAATCTGAAAACTGTGCTGATTACTTAGTGCATTGGGGAACCATACAATAGAGCTGTAATTCTTTTGTGAGTCATCTAGAGACTTAAAACAGCCCATTTTTCTTTGGTTCAAAATGGTTATGATCAGACAGCCTGAACAGATAGCTCTCAAGTCTTGCCACCAGTTCTCAATTAGCCTTAAGAATATAACTTTGAATAGACCGCTCCTCTACATGTGTACTTTGATTTTAAAGGGGCAGTATCATGTGTTTTCCAAGCAAAGAGTGCAGTGTTAAGCAAAATCAAGTAACTATATTACCTTGAGTTGTTATAAAAGTGCTATCTGTACCAAATGTGACTTCATAATTTAACGCCTGAAATTGGGCCTCTGTCTCTTTAAGAAACTCTTGCTCTGTCTGACGCTGCACCTTCAAGAATTCATCACATTACTCCTCTATTAACCTTTTAACAATAATTTTACCAGCGTTTGCTCTGATTCGTAGCTTGTTTCATGTTCGTTTTGCACAATTGAACAGTTGCCATGGGAGACTAAAGGATTCCAAACACTGAGGTGAGTTTTTGATGAGGGAACAACATAATGTAGAGCTCAGAAAATCAAATGTACAATATACTGAACCCTTAGCCGTTCCAACGTGGCTCTGAATTCGCTCCACTGTTGGAAGGTGAACCTCCACCCTGGTCTCAAGTCTCCTCAGAATCAAATTGCCCTGTTTTTCCATCCATCTTCTAATAAATTGTACACAGTTTCCCTCCATCATAATGTTACCACTAATGTGTTTGAGTGTAGGAACGGTTTGTCAGTAGTGATCGCTTTGGATGTACACCAAAAGTTCCTATTTGTCTCCTCTGACCAGAACACCTTCTTTCCCCTGTTTTGGTTTGTCCACCCTTTAAAATGGATTGTAACTTACAACATATGACTTTTAGAGCATTTTTCTCTTTGCCACTCTCCTATGAAGGCCAAATAACAGATAATATGTGGCTCTCTGGTACTCTCTACTGTTGCCATGGGCATCGTGACTTATTCTTTGAAAAATGATCTCCTTTCCAAGCCTGTCAGTTTAGGTGAACGGTCATATCTTGATAAGTTTTGCAGTTGTGCCACATTGCGTGAACTATTGGGTAACGGGTTGAACAGCGCTCTGCGAGAGATTGAAAGCTTGGGATATTGTTTTATAATCTAACCCCTCTTTAAAACCTCTCTACGCCGTTTTCCCTGATCTCTTGGCGGTGTTCCTCCTCCTTTATGATGCTGTTTTGTTCACTAATGTGTTTTAGCATTCCTCTGAGGCCTTCACAGCGCTGCTAAATGAAGGCAAATTCTCTAAACTGTGAAAATATTTTAGACTCCCTCTTTCAAGTCGGCATGAAAGAGGATTTTCCTTTGCTGTGTGAAACACAAAAACTTCACTCTGGCATCCAGAAGGGTGACAAACTGCAAGCCTTATCCTCCGTTGGAGGTGGAAATCGGTTGCGTTTTTCTATTTTTTCTTTTTTTTTTTTTTTTTTTTGCAGGTTTCAAATCACAGCTAATCACTATCATCCGTGACCGATCACCCCAGGTAAACTGTCTGTCACCCTTGTTATAGCTATGGGTGAAGCTGGTGCAACAAAGGGCTCCAGTCTTCAGTCTATCATGTCACCTAGAGGCAAAGTTCCAGCATATGGAACAAAGCAAGTGACGTAAAAGACCTTCATCTTGTCTGAGTTGGTGTTGTTATTAGAATTTTTTTGGCAGAAATTTTACAGGAGGTGCCTAAAAAAAAAAAAAAAACATCAACTGGTTTCAGTTTGCCTCTAAAAACATCGACAGACACGGTTCTCATGTTGCCTTGATGAATTATGTACATATTATTCATGAGTTAACTCACAATTTTGGGCCTCTGTTTAATTTCCATAGCCTCATATAAAATTTACAGTAGCTTGATGCTAATTTATTCTAATTTCCATTTTACACCGATTGATTCCAAAGTAAAACTGTGTGATTGTTTTATTAATGTCTTTCTGAGGTGATGCGGTTCTTTGTACGGATCGTATTCTCAATTAGTAATAACTCCTAATAGACATTTGCATACTTATAATAATTAATGAGCTACATCTACTCGTTCATGCTCACATTCGCACAACGTGATTGGCTTTCCCAAACGACCTCTTCCTGGTTGGGAACTGCGAAGGTAGATTTCTTCCATTGCACAAGCTGAACTTTTGCATCATCATTTGAGAATTTGTTAAGTCATAAATCTTGTAATACTTCCTTCCAGCTGTCCCAGATTTGACTTCTGGTGTTAATCTGGAACATGAAATGTAAATAAGGTGCTAAAATCGGTATGCGTGCCAGTCACTTACAACACTGAAACTCGCTGCATTAAAACGGATCAAACGGACCAAAACATATCGCAGGATAAACCGCACTCCCAACATGCCAGCAGCCCTCAGCTACAGTTGCTCCTTCCTCTATAAAATAATAAATGAACAAAAAAATTTCTGAAGAAATTTAACCGGGGCCTGCCAAAGTGTGACCGCCGGTCTGGACACCAAAGTGTGCCCGTCGGTCTGGACACCAAAGTGTGCCCGTCGGTCTGGACACCAAAGTGTGCCCGCCGGTCTGGACACCAAAGTGTGCCCGTCGGTCTGGACGCCTTCTGATGCTAAAAATTAGCATCAATGCTAAAGTAAGCTGCAATGTAATCAATAGCATGTGGAGAATCACAAGCATGCTGTGTAACATGGACTTGCACCATTCAGTATGTTGAAATTAGAGTACAAGTTAAAATTGGCCAAATTGCTACAATTAGCCTAAATGCTGTCAGTAGCATGTGGGGCATCACTAGCAAGTTGTCTTACTCTATTCAGTATACTAAACATGGCTAATAAATAACAAAAATACCTGAAAGCTTTTTTTAGTGAAAAGGCTAATGCTAGTGAAATGCTAATGTTTGTGCTAATGTTAATTTACTGCCTTGCGCAGCAAGTTTAGTCCATCAGGGTTTATTTAGTCCGTCAGACTTTATTTAGTCTGACGGACTGAATAAGTGACGTAGATATTTTATTTATTCACTGCCTTGCTAATTCGGCTCGGTTCGGTTCAGTTCTCATCCAGTGAGGGGAGATTATCTGCATTACAGTCACTCAGCAACGGAGAAAGTCAAGGTTAAAGTTCTGATGGACTATAAAGCCAAATAATTTATTTTGTCTTTCTATTTTTTAAATTTATTGCTGATCCAAACATAATAATAAAACACACTTGTTGCAGCCACTTATTATTTTTTAAATTCAAATGAAAAATCTAATTCACATCCCATCAAGCTAATATGTAGTTCTGTTGTTTTATATTGTCGGCATAAACCTGCAGCTCAGAACTTCCCTGTTTTTACCTTCTTTATTACTGTCAGCTCTTCAGAGGAACGAGCTGCTAGCGCTGCTAATTCATGGTCACTCCGTTACAAAACTTAGTGTTGCTGTCGTTCCCCTTGATTAAACTCATAATTACGATACTCTGAACTACCAGCTCGCTGAAAGCTTTAGTAAAACTTGTCCATAAACAAGTTTTACTAAATATTGTACAGTAACCGAAAAGAGAGATGTAGCTTCTATCATGAATATAGATTAGCCAAAAACCCCACAAATTACAATGAAATACGTTCTGGTGGGCGCCAGACGTAAGATCCAAAATTGTTTTGGATCTTACGTCACTGGTCTCACAAAGCAGGTGGACGATCTTAAAAAAGAACTGCAGAGAAACATCTTTAATCTCCATGAGGAA
>CAEGAD010095831.1:0-25941 GCA_903067055.1 Poeciliopsis paucimaculata | reverse complement strand
ATCTAGAGTCAATGCACAGCTTCAGTTATTACAACTAAAACCTAGTGATCAGGCCCGAAATCTGGGAGTAGTGATGGACTCGGACTTGAACCTCCAGAGCCACATAAAGACAGTAACAAAATCGGCCTTCTATCACCTGAAGAACATCTCCAGGATTAGAGTAGCAGAGAAATCCACCGCAGACACAGTCCTCCAGTCCCGCTACCAAACTCTCAGCATAAGCTCAGCTCGCTGCTGGGCTCAACTCTGTAAAGCTCCCATGACGGAAACCTTAGTTAAACTTTCTGTTAGCCGAGTTAGCGCACAGTACTCAATGTCCATTCACTGTGTTAATGAATGTCCACGCGTCAGTGAGCGTTACACCTACGGTACAGCGAGCTCCAGTCTGGAACCATCACAGCAGTGGCAAAACAGAGTGCAGTGTCGACATACATCAACAGACTGTCGAGTTGAAAGTCTAATTATCTACAAAAACAGTCGTTCTCTAATAACTCTGTCACGTTTTTGTTTTTCTTTGGCGCGGTACATCACTATTACTTCCTGTCTCTTTCCCTCCTCTCCTATTCTTCCTGACCCTCAGCCAACCACGGACCAGTCTACTTACTTTTCTCTACCCCACTTCCTCTTACAAACATGAGCCCTTCAAAATAAAATATGGTGAATGTTGTGTCTTTACTCCAACATAGTATATTTAATAAAGGATTCAACTCGGAGGTAGAAATGAACGTGACTTTACTGATCTTTAGCAGTCTCACAGTTGCATATCAATACACCGGCGGATAACCTCTAGGTGAACTCAGTAGCTAGGGGAGTGGTTCCGCTGAAGTAAATAGATTCACTTTATATACTACACTCCTCCCCTTTTAGATTCAGGCTACATAACTAAGGTAACACATAACATGTGACATATGCACATAACATAACGATGGATTAAACACAACTTGTTAGTCAGTTGACACATATTGAAACTTTTTTTTTATTTTTATATATATATATATATATATATATATATATATAAGTCCCATAAGTGAAACTCATAAATCCAATCTTTTCGGGGGTGCCCTGAGTCGTTCAGGGTTACGCCTGGGAACCTATGGAGTGCTCTCAGTAGGGGGCACGACCTCTGCAACTGTGGACGCCACTGTACTGGGTTCAGAGTTGGTTTCAGGATCAGATGGACGTGCTGGTTGCTCTGGTGTCTTTGGTTGAGCATTCAACAGCTGATCCACATGACGTCTCCAGGTATGCTCTCCAGTGGCCACCTCGTACATCAGAGGGCCGCTCCTAGTGATTATCTTTCCAGGCGTCCACTTTTCCCCTCGGTAATCACGTGCCAGGACCCGCTGTCCCACATCAAAGCTCCTTGGCGGTTCACCTGAAAAGCCGCTGAACTGTTTGTTCTGCACTTCTCTCCTCAGGTTCGGCTTCAGAAGGTCAATGCGAGATCGGAGCTGTCTGTTCATAAACAGCATCGCAGGTGTCTGATTAGTTGTTGCATGGACAGAATTGCGGTACACCAGGAGGAAATTGTCAACTTTGTGTTGAAGAGAGATGTCTTCATTTGTCATTGCTTTTATGGACTTTTTGAATGTTTGTACGAACCGTTCTGCTAACCCATTTGTTGCTGGATGGTGAGGTGCTGACTTGAAATGCTTGATACCATTCTTTTTCATGAAGTCTTGGAATTCTTCAGAAGTATACTGTGGGCCATTGTCACTCACAATTTGCTCAGGCAGGCCATTCCTGGCGAAGACGGTTCTCAGAACAGAGATAGTCTTTCCTGATGTTGTTGATTTCATTGGAACTACTTCTGGCCATTTTGAGTGAGCGTCCACAGCTATGAGAAACATAGAGTTCATGAACGGACCAGCAAAGTCAATGTGCACTCTCTGCCAGGGTGCAGACGGCCATTCCCACGGGTGTAGAGGAGCCGGTGGTGGTGCGTTTTGAACGCTCAGGCATCCTGGGCAGGTTTTGGTGATGTCCTCAATCTGTTTATCTATCCCTGGCCACCATACGTAGCTACAGGCCAGACTTTTCATCTTCACCGTACCTACATGAGCCTCATGCAGACTGTCCAACACCCTGGTGCGAAGCTTGGAGGGCACTACCACACGTGATGCACACATCAAGGTTCCCTGGCAGACTGACAGCTGATCACGTCTTGCTGAAAATTCAGGAAAACATGGATTCCCATGGGCAGGCCAGCCTTGTACTGTGATGTCATACGCCTTGGAAAGTATTGGGTCATTCCGCGTCCCTTTTTGTATCATGACATTTGTAACTGGCAGCTTGTCTACAAGTGTTGTGTGGAACATTTCTGCCGGGTCACCTTTTAATGGTGGTTCCTGCACAGATGTTGACAGTGGAAGGCGTGACAAACCATCAGCATTGCAGTGTTTAGTCCCCTTGAACTCGATGTCATACGAGTGTGCTCCTAAGAATAGGGCCCATCGCTGTAGTCGCGCAGCTGACATTACTGGAACTCCTTTTCGTGGATTGAATATTGACACTAGGGGCTGATGATCCGTCACTAAGGTAAACCTTCGGCCATAGAGGTAATGGTGGAACTTTTTAATACCCCATACTAGGCTAAGGGCCTCTCCGTCTATCTGTGCATAATTGCGTTCGGCACTTGACAGGGACCTTGAAGCGAATGCAATTGGGCGTTCAAGTCCATTATCCATCGTGTGCGATAGGACTGGGCCAATGCCGTACGGGGACGCGTCACATGCTAGACGGATAGGTCTGGATGGATCATAGTGGGTAAGTAGCTCGTCAGATGTTATTAGTCTTTTCGTTTCTGTGAATGCCTTTTTACATTTTTCTGACCAATGCCATTCCACTCCTGTCTGTAGCAGCGCATTTAGTGGATACAGCACTGAGGCAAGGTTTGGTAGAAACTTGTGGTAATAGTTGACGAGACCCAGGTACGATCTGAGTTGTGACACATTTTCAGGTTTAGGTGCTTTCAGCACTGCCTCAATTTTCTCTTGTGACTTGTGCAAGCCGTACTTGTCAATGACATGTCCGCAGTATGAGATTTCACTTTTGAAAAACTCACATTTCTCTCTCTTTGCCCGTAGGCCATACTCATTCAGCCTGGTGAGTACTTTGCTCAAGTTTTGGAAGTGATCATCATCATCATCTTTTTCTGTTATGATATCATCCAAGTAGCATTGTGTTCCAGGTATGTCCTGAAGCACCTGATCCATGGCTCTTTGCCAGATGGCTGGGGCTGAAGCAACACCAAACACAAGCCGATTGTATTGGTAAAGTCCCTTATGAGTGTTGATGGTTAGGAACTTTTTGCTTGACTCCTCCACTTCCATCTGGAGATAGGCCTGTGACAAGTCAATCTTTGAAAATTTCTCCCCACCAGCCAATGATGAGAAAATGTCCTCTATTTTTGGCAGGGGGTACTGCACCGTGCGCAGCACTGGGTTGATGCTCACTTTGAAGTCCCCACATATACGCACTTCACTTTTTCCTTTCTTCATCACAGGAACGATGGGCGTAGCCCAGTCACTCCAGTCAACTTTTGAGAGAATGCCGGATGCCTCCAAGCTTTGCAGTTCATCTTGGGACGAAGGGCATATGGCACGGGGCGCGCCTTATGGAATCTTGGGCTGGCATCTTTGTCAAGTTCAATTTTTGCTTTTATGTGTTTTAGTTTACCAATGCCTTTCTCAAACACGTGTGCATTAGCCTTCAATAACTGTGGCAATCTCTGCTCAGGCCTACAGGTGGAGCTCTTGAGGCCTGTTGAGATATCCAGGGCTTTTATTGCATGCCAGTCAAGCTGAATTCTTCTCAGCCATTCACGCCCTAGTAGCGCTGGGCCTGTGGTTTTTATGACATAGAGCTCTAGCTTGTGTGTTTGGTCACCATTGACCACATCCACTTTGAGTTTCCCTTTTGGTGACACCTTTTCACCTGTGTAGGTTTTTAACATCACTGATGTCTTTTTCAGTGGTAAGTGGGAGAACAACCTGTCATAATCGGTTTCGGAGATCACTGACAAAGCTGAACCGGTGTCCAGTTCCATCTTTAGTTTCACTCCAGACACTGTAGTCGTGACCCATATTATTTTTCTGTCTTCTTCTGTTATGTTATGCAGCTCTAAGCATGACAGGTCATCGTCTTCACTGCTGTTTGTGTTGTCAGAATGTTCTGTAACTGTGTATTTCATTTGCTTTGGCCTTTGATTTAGGTTTAAAACCTTTGTTCTTTCCGGATTTTTCTTTTTGGGTATTTGTTTGGTCTGATTTACATGCTCTTTCTATGTGGCCTCGTTTGTGACATTTCCTACATGTCTTTTCTTTGAACCAGCAGTCGTTTGCATTGTGTGAGGATTTACCACACCTGTAGCATTTTTGCTTTTTTCCAGTCAAGGACATTTGATGCACTTCGTTTTCTAAGCTTTTCTGCTGTAGCTCTGATGCACCCTTAGCTGCTGTTTCCATTGAGATAGCTAGTTCGAGTGCTTTCTTCAAATCTAGCTCTTTTTCGGACAAAAGCCTTTTTTGTGTGCTTGTACAGTGCATGCCACATACCAGTCGATCTCTCAAGGCATCGTCAAGTCCCGTTTTAAAGTCACAATGCTGCGAGAGTTTGCGCAGTTCGGCCATATACTCAGATATGCTTTCATCTTTCGTTTGATTCCTCTTATAAAATCTGAATCTTTCCGCTATCACTAGTGGTGCGGGATTCAAGTGCTTTTGCAACGTATCAACAATGTCTTTATATGACTTGCTCGACAGTTTAGCAGGGCTCAGTAGATTACGGAGTAGACTGTAAGTTTTAGCTCCTACTTGTTCTATGTATGATTCCCAGTCTCCATTTGAACTATCAAACTCCTCTACTTTTCCAACGTAAGCCATTTTAGACATGAAATCCAGGTATTATCCGTTTATCCTTTCACTTTGTGCTATGCACTGTTACTCACGGATCCTTTGCTAGGTTTCGTTTGGTCGCCTGCTTTATTTCGTCCTTTTCTCCTTCCCTCCGGATTAAAGTTTCATTTCGAGCCAACTTGTTTAGGGTCCAGATTACTCGTCGCCAATTTGTTGTGTCTTTACACCAACATAGTATATTTAATAAAGGATTCAACTCGGAGGTAGAAATGAACGTGACTTTACTGATCTTTAGCAGTCTCACAGTTGCATATCAATACACTGGCGGATAACCTCTAGGTGAACTCAGTAGCTAGGGGAGTAAATAGATCCACTTTATATACTACAGTGAAGATTACTTTTTTTTTTTTTTAAAACTGGTTTTATGTACATTTTTCTCAAATTCTTTTAACTTATAATACCATATTACTTCAAGAACCTGTAAGTACAGTTTTCGGTTAACACTTATTAATAACAATAAGCCAACATGCTTGACACATTCTAAATTATCACTCCTTCCATGAACTTAACTCACTACAAAATACCTTTAGTTTGTACGGGGTTACATCAGTATGAATGTTAAAGTAATCGACAATTATTAAACAATCATAATCAATAGATATGAGAGATAAAAGTTCATTAAATCACGTGGTCTGGAACAAGATAGAGACTTCAGGCTCTTCGCCCCTCCAGGCTAGAATATTTTTATAACTTCCTCCAGTTAAATACGTCCTTGTCTACTTCGAAACATATCGAAACATTTCGGGGATGGCTCGACCACAGCGTGAAAAAGATTTCCACAATTTTTTCTCCGCCAGGTTCTTCCACCAAGAAGAAAACCGTTCCGAGTCAAGTCAGGCTGAAGCTAATGCTAGCGTCTCGGAGCTAACCAACCAAACTACAATGGAGCTGATTCTATCTGAGGTAAAGTCGTTGGCCTCCCGGATGAAAGATATGGATGCATCAATCGGCAATCGACTCGATACTATTGATGTTGCACTGGCCGATTTAAAAGCCTCTGTCAGCTCGGTGGAGAGCTCCCTATCGCTGCTCTCTAGCAGAGCGGCGGACTTGGAAAAAAACGCATGGAGGAGGCCATGGGCAGAATCTCCGGGACAGAGGACAGCCTCGGTACCCATAGGACAAGCATAGCCGCCATGGAGAAGCTAATGGAACACCAGCAGCTAAAAATAGATGACTGGGAGAACCGTGGTAGGTGTAAAAAAAAAAAAAAAAAAAAAATCTCCAGCCCCAGAAAAGCCAACAAGTATCCTGGTTCGTTTCCTGCGATATTCACACAGAGAGGCTGTGGTTAATGTAGCAAAGAAGAAGCGCAACATCCACCATGGTGGCTCTCAACTGAGATTCTACCCCGATCTGTCCGCGGAGGACCTCCGGGGGGAGGACGAGACCTCCGAGGGGGGGGGGGGTACTTGCCTATCCGGCACGCCTCCAATGACTTCATAAGGGGCAAATCCGTTTTTTTGACATGCCTGATGCAGCGGCAGACTACTAACTTTGATCTCCATGTCTAAAGTCTGCATTGTTCTTGCCGGTGGCCTATTTGAAATAAATAACCAACCCTCTTCGACATATTGTTTGCTTATAAAAATTTTATGAAATTTTTCTCAATTTCCTCTTTGCTAACTTTATTTTTGCTTTTTCAGATCAAATAATTTCTACTTGGCTATGCTACTTTTTATGCTGTTTCTGTGTATGCTCCCCACCATCTTTGCCATTGTGCGATATAGACCATCGGAACACTGTGGACCATTCAGGTAAAATCAGAAGGCACATGTAAATCTGTTTGTACAAACCATACAAACAGATTTTATTTACTGTTGAAGGATATTATTGTCAAGGTCTATTTTTTAGTTTATTTTTTTATTTAAAAACTCTTCATTTTGAGAATACCACACAGCATTGCTGTGATCAAAAGCTGTGACTGGTTGTGGAAGATGGCCGCTCTCACTGAGCCATGTTCTCCTGGAGGTTTCTTCCAGTTAAAGTTGCAGAATGTAAGTTTTAATAAAAGAAACAAAAAACTGTTTTTCTACATACATTTCTTAAAACTGACACCATGTCGTGACAATATAATATCATAACAATAATCTGAAAAATATCAAGCTCCTCCACCCTCTGCCTGAGCTACTATTGGGACCTACAGAAATGCATTGGTTCTGGTAAAAACAACCAATTAGAACCTAGAGGAAAGTCTTAGCACTGCCACTCATCCTTGTGTATGTGCTGCTCAATTTGGTAATTGCATGAAAACAACTTATTGTTCCAGAAGAACTGTTTATCCACTGTCATTAGTGGCAATATTAACCAGAGGATTCATGATGGGCTCTACCATTAAGGGGAAAGATGTGTAGCAAGCCTGATTGACAGCGTTAATCTTGGCTCTGATTGATTGTTTCTGGCTGAGCTGTGTATTGCTGTGGTCAGTAATGGGATCACTGGGAGAAGGCAGAGGAACTTGATTTTTTTCCCACAGATTATCTGTCTATACCATAAGGTCATGACAAAGTGATAGTTTTATTAAATATGTAAAAAATCTCAATTTTTTTTGTAGATGTTACATACTGCAGCTTTAAAGAGGTGCTTTCCCTCTCTATGCTACATGCATGCTCTGTATGAGGGTTTTCTGTGATTTTCTGATTTTCCAGGAGGAGGAAAATCAGAAAACCAGTTGATGACTAGATTCAATCGATTTTCTTTGATAGAAACCTGCTGTGAATTTGCGCTATATAAATAAATCTGAATTGAATGGAACAGTTGTAAAAGATATAATTGACTTGACATCTTTTAGCCTTGCATGTTTTATAATTCTTCTGAAAGAGGTAATTTGGGTAAAAGTGCTGAAATGTGTGTTTCAGTGGCCAGGAGAAGATTTATGACATCATCTCAGACACAGTGGCATCAGATTTTCCACTTTGGTTCAGTAAAGTGATGAGTTATGTCACCAGTCCTGTTGTGGTGCTGCCAGCAGTACTACTGTTATTGTAAGAAGCCTCACACACTAACAAGACATTAAACAGTCTACATGTGATAATAAAATCATGTCTCATATATGACACACACACGCACACCCCTGCATGTTTTTTCTTACCAGAAAACCTTCACTTCTGGGTGTGTGTGTTTCTTTATACATGTAAATATATGCATCATCTGCTGCAACATTCTTTTTTCTAAAACACATTTGTATTTTTACCATTTATGTTTCAGTATGCTGATATATTATCTTCAAGCCATTGCCAGATCCCTAAAATTTACAAACAACCAACTGAGGATTCAGCTCCAGACTGTAAGTTTTAAAATAATGACCTTGACAGTTTACAAAAAAATGTTTTCTGCCTTGCATCAATTATGCAAATTGACAGTGAAAAACTGAATGTTTTTCACACTGATGGGGTGGCACGAGTCTGACATGACACTGTCATGAACATGGAGTCTTTATGAATGTCTGACTGTTGTCACAAAGTGTCATTCAGTAAATATTGACATCTTTAATGCAAAGTTGCATTGAAAGTCCATTGAAAGTGCCAACTTTGCATTAAAGTGTCATTATTTACAAAATCATGTTCGTGTTACTGAATGTTTTTAAAATTCTTGTTCAGAATATAATTTTGGGTAAGCAATGGCCATGCATGTAATTTCTTTATTTTTTTCTGATAAGTTATTCTGAGCTTCTTACTAGTAGATAAACTTATTTTTTTAAAAAGTAAGAAATAAACAATTATTGTAGGTGTTTTTGGAATCTCTGGTCATGCTTAGAATATTCTTCCTTTCTATTTAGATAAATTGTTTTTTGACAAGCATAACGGCAGTTGAAACCAAAAGTTTACATACACTAGATAATGACTGGGGAAGAACATGAGGGATTGAACCATAATACGAAGATGAAGTTTGCTTCCGATTGAGCTTCCAGTTCATCAGATAGCTAAAGGGCATATTTATTTTAATTTATATTAATGTTAATTTAAAAAAAAAAAGTGGAAGTAACTAACTTTACAAAGGATATAGCCTCCTTCAACAAGGAAGTAGCCACCTCTGGGTGCGCAATAATATTAATCTTAATTTTGGTGCTGAAACTGTGGAATACGTTAGTGGAGGGTGAAGCCACTACCAATCAATCCAACAATAAACCTACTAGATATACAGTTTATAATTTTGTTGAAAAAAGTGACACAAAAAGTTATTTTTTATAAATATTTAACAATTCTTACCATATTTACATTTTTAGGCTGATGTAATATGTCAACTAATACAAAATCATATTTATTGTAAGCTTTTTAAAACTTTTTTTTTTTTACTGTCAACCCTGTAGTGTGAAATCAATTAACAACTGCGTAGAATTTTTTTGTTTTGCACTGGGAGTATGATAATAATCTTCCAGCCTATCAAGCTTTAAAATACTGCATCAAATCTGAAGAATCATGTCTAGTAGCAGTTCAGTAGCAAGTCCTGCCAGACACTGTTGGTCCCCCACCACCAAAATAGGAAAAGGTAGTTTAAAGAAGTCATGCAGTTTGTAGAAGACAAAATGCTGCCCTTAGACATGGTTGACTCGCAGTGGGGTGCCATTTGTAAAGTTCCACAGTAAAAAATTAAGAGCATTAATCTGGTTTGTTTAACCTGTCATTAAAAAGCATATTTTCACTGACATATTTTCTATGATGCACCATAGAAGCACCATAGGCTCTATGGTGCTTCTATGTGTTTCTCCATTATAATTACAAATAAATGCAGAAATGTGTGTTTCTTGTTTTTCCTTTTCCTTAAACATGTTTTTGTCAAGAAATGAAAATATTTAGTTTTCCTTACACATGCGTTTTTGCCAAGAAATGTCTACATAGTCTTGAGTTTTCTTTTAACCAGGCTTTTCATCTAGAAATGTATACATTTTGTGTTGTTTTTTTCCTTATACAAGTGTTTGTTCCTTTATCATTGTCTTGTCTCCTCTTTTTACTTTTACAAGGAATGTTTAAATGCAAATGAGTGTTTGTGTCTTAAGCTTCAGCCTCTGCCTATTGGTTGGTTAGCATCACAGTTTACTTTTCTTCAACAAAGATGCTTGCAGTTTATCAGTGAGCTGGAGCTTAGCAACTTTATTAGAAAATAATGCTATAACACCTGACTTGATTATTTTTTGTGTGGATGCTCAGACAGAACGACTGTTTCAGTTCGAGGCTCTCGTGGATTCAGAGGTTCACCGCTGGGTTTTTCATAGTTTGGACGAAGCAGCAGCTGAAGTTAGTTTCTGGTTTCCTCCAGTGTGGAGGTAGACGGTGATGACGTTCAGGCTTTACTGTCCATCGTATGGGAACTGCAATATTCAGAGCAAACTCTGAATATTGAAGAATGAGTTGCCGTTCTTGTTGAGCTGAGAATGACGAACTTTGGAGAACTCCATGGGATCCGTCCGTCCGTCCGTTTGTTCAGGACTCTGACATCCACAGACTTCTGCTGTCCAGCCACTGACACAGTTAAGGTGAGCAGTGTGCGAGTATATCTGTCTGGTTTATATTATATTTCATGCAGAAAAATAGGCTAGCATTTTTAATGCTTTAAAAATGTTAATAACTTACAATATAATAACTCAGTTATTATTGAGGTTGTTGCCTTTATATTTACAGTTATTGTGTATGTTAATGATAACCGTGGCTGTGTTCATTTAAATAGTTCTTTGTGGGTGTATAATTTATCCACGTTTGTGTTTTTGGTCTAACATATCTGCTTCAACATTTTCTTACTCTTTTCAGGGAGCAGAAGAAGGCAACCATGGCTGACATGGTGAACGGTGAGCAGCACCAGAACTTCTGATGGATCTCCTTCAGAAAGAAGCAGAGTGATGGCTGACCTCCACAGAGAAGAGTTCAGCCAAACATCAGAGGAAAAATTCATTCTGTTGTGCTCAACAGTGCGTCCTCTTTTATAAAACACATATGTTGTAAGTTGAATGGTGTTGTGGCCTTGCTAAAATCCTTTGCTGACTTAACTTTTATTAAAACACAGAACATCCAGAAATGTGATAAACTTCAGATATAGAGTGAAAATAAAACAATGAGACTAAAGTTTTTACAAACTGTTACAAATTAACACGGCCCTGCACATTTTGGATGTCTGTTCCAGAACACTTGATGCAAATGATCACATTAGCTCACCCTTTCCATCTTTTGTTAAGGCCAATAAATTAAACACAGTGTTTGACCCATGCAGGGCAGGCTGCATGCTTTAAATATATCACTGACACTTTCACATTGTAGATTTCCAAATACAGGTATCCAGAAAGTAGTACATGCATTATTCAGTAAACCAAACAGTTTGAAATAACTTGGGGTTGTTGTTAAATATAATCCAAAATATGTCATGTTTTTTAATTTCTAATTTGTAGTACATATTTCTTGTCCACTGTCCACTGTCCACATATCTTCAGTGTAACATGAAACCAAAAAAATGAGAAAATGGGTCCAAAACTTACTGGATTCTACTTTGCTACTTTTGTCCTATGGAAATTAAGTTGAGTTTAATCTGTTTTAAACCCCCAAACAATCCATTTTAGTGACTGAGATATATGAAATCATGCTAGCTTTGATTAAAATTAGAACTACACAGATTAGAAGGAACACAGCTTTATTCACCCTCATTAGAATCTGATCAGATAGACAAAAGCTAATTGCATAAAACCAAAATGTAAAGATTGCTCTTGGATGTCAATGCTATAAGAACATCAGCCTATTATTATTTATTTTTTTATCAAATGTGCCATCAGTGCTTTTGGCACATATGTTCCCTGCTTAAAGGGAAAAGTCTTTGGACATCTGGAAGTTGTGAACCCAATGGACGTCCATGAAGCTGGACATTGAGATGGAGGTCTGCTTTGCCAGTTTACCAAAATCTGAGAACATATATGATATAAATATTAATGTGCGATGCAAATATACCATACAGCTGACAAAAACAAAAAACAATACCCTGGCTGAAATCGGTGCCTCTATTTGCTGTATTACAAGTTTCATAGTACACTCATGTTTAATAAATTAGAATAGGTTCTGAAGAGTCATATGTTTTGAAAATGTTTAAGCAGGTATTAAACATATATTTTTCTACTGATGTAATATGCTAATGCTGTTTTTATTAGCTGTAACCAAAAAGTCATTAATACAAATTAAAGCTTTCGTTTGTGTAATTTACCTGAGTTACTGAAACATTGACTTTTCATTAATATTCCAACTGATTAACAAAGAAACATCATGTTAGCTTACTGTGCAACATTTGGCCAACTGGAGGACTATCAAAGCTTCAGTCAGAAGCCAACTTCACCGCCCGCTTCGTCCACACTCTGAACACCCAGATAGTGAACCTCAGAGTCCATGAGAGACGTAGCTGAAACATGTTCTGAGTGTTCACACGAAAAATAATCAAGTCAGGAATCCAGCTCACTGGTAAACTGCTAGCCATCTTTGTTGCAGAAAAGTAAACTATGATGCTAACCAACCAAAAGGCAGAAGCTGAAGCCTGAAGACTCCGCCTTTAATTTGCATTTAAACAAATGAGGTGCATTTGTTTAAATGCGCCTCATTTACTTTTCCTTTTTACACAAGGAAAAGTAAAAACGAACGAAATATTTAGTTCCCAACTAAATGTTTAAGTCTGAGCAAAATATTTAGTCTACAATTTATCCATCCATCCATTTTCTAACACCTTTGTCCCTAGTGGGGTAAGGAGGTGCTGGTGCCTCTCCAGCTAATGTTCTGGGCGAGAGGCGGGTTAACCCCTGGAGAGGTCTGTCAAGGGGGAACACAGAGACAGACAGGGCAAACAACCATGCACACACACCTCTGGAGAATTTGGAGAGACCAATTAACCTGACAGTCATGTTTTTGGTCTGTGGGAGGAAGCCGTAGTTCCTGGAGAGAACCCACGCATGCACAGGGAGAACATGTGAACTCCATGCAGAAAGACCCCGGGCCGGGCATCTTTACTCCAACAGACCAGGATCAGCTCTGAACAGACCTGATAACGAGCTGTTCATTTGATTCAGGTGTGTTGGAGCAGGGAGGCACCTGAAAGTTGCAGGATGGTAGCTCTTGAGGACAAGTCTTGAGCTCCCCTGATCTACAAAAATTCTTTGAAGAATTTGGATTAATATGAGTTACAACAACATTTATTTCCCTTTTGGGATCAATAAAGTACCTTTGAATATGAATTTTAATCTCTTCTTAACCAGTCTTTGAAAAAAAGACATGTAGCCAGTGCATTGTGTTGTTCTTAAGATTAAAACAATTGCTGTTGAATTACTTTCTTTCTTTGGTCGGATTTTCCCCCTCTCATCTTTTTTAGGAGCGGACAGAGGACAAGAAAAAAGTGTTTCAGATGGCTGCAGGTATTTTTTTTTTTGGTGGAGGGGAGTTTTTTGAGCTTTGTGGGGTTTGTTCTGATAAAACTGGTGTTGTGATTGTGTTTCCACTGCTACTGTTACAGCAAGGCTGCATGTCCCAGAGGCCTCAGCTGACAAAAACCCAGATCAGCAGGAAAGTGACATCGCAAGCCAGGAAGATTCCATACATACCTCATCTCCCCAGCAAAATGGCAGCGTTACAAACATTCAGTCTCCTATTAATCATAGTAACAGTATCCGTACCATCAGCCAATCAGCTTCTGGAGCTGACCTGAATGAAGGACGAGTGTCTGGATCTGTCAGAAGTCCAGCTGTGAACGTACTACCCAAACACCAGGTGGAACATTTACCCAACAGGTATTAAACACTTCATGATGGTTTTGCTAGAATTTCTAAGAAATTAGAACAAAGTCCACAGCTGTACAGTGTCTTGTAAAAGTATTCATACCTCTATTATTTAACATGTTACAGTAAAAACACAAATTTTCATGGATTTTATGTTAATGATCCACACAAAGTAGTGCAGAAATAGAAGCAAAATAATTTTTTAAGGTTTTTATGGATTAAAATTTTGAAAATTGTGACATGCAGTTATAATCCTAAAGTTCAAGAGGTATAGATACTTTTGCAAAGGATTTAGAAATTCATTTAATTTGCTTTTGAAGAAGTGCAACAAAGAATGAGAATTACTTGTTTCCAAAACTTTTGAATGTTTTTATTTAGGAAAAGGGAGATTTATATCAGTTCAATTCACTTCAAAATTACTGTCATCATGTTAAGAATATGTCAACTGCCCTAAAATAAATTCAGTTTTTATTGCATTACGGTAATCTCACATAGAAAAAAGTAAAAATATCCAAGCTTGATTGTTAATTTGAAAAAAAAAAAAAAAAAAAAACACCCAAAAGAAAGAGCTATTTTACACAAATCAACAAAGCTACACCCAAACTGACTAATTTCACAGCCAGAGACCAGCTTGGTACATTCTCTTTATATAACTTAAAAATGTATATAATTAAGCAGAATGTAAGACTCCCCCTGTGCTATTTTTTAAATTCCTACTAAGGTTTGCAGTACAATAAAAACACCATCACAATATTTCATCCTGCAGACAGATGTCCTAGAATTATTACCACCAGATTGTTTTAAAAGGATCCAGGACAAGTTGAACACATTGGACTAAATATGCTGTAATTTTTCTATTATCTAAAAACATGTTAACATGTTACTTAAAAAAAAAGACAAAAAAGGGGAAGAATAGTCAGAATAGAATTCCTCTGAGATATAGAGACACTTCGTGACTCAAAGTTCTCTACTTCACATGTTTAGTTTAAGTATTCAGGTGTGAAACCTATAGAGATCAGAAATGTATTAAGTTTATTCTACTTTTAAGTTTACAAGGACAAGGCAAAACATTATTGCATATTACAATTTAGTTTTATTTCTTTAGAAGGGTAATTCCAAGTTTCGGTCAGGAACTTGGAATTACCAAAAAATCAAGATGATGATCATTAATAAAGTCTTGAATTAAAAATGATTTTCCTGCGAAAGATCTGATGTTTAATAAAGCCAATGTTAATATGCAGTTTGGAAATCTGATTTCCAAACAGAAATCAGGTTTCTGTTTGGTTTCAACATTGGTTGAGGGGGAATAAAGTTAAAGCAGAGACATCTCTGTCTCTTTCCTGATAATGAACTGTTTGAGTTCATTATCAGGAACTCAAGCAGCCATTTGCTTCAAGTGGGTTGGACTAGGAACATATGACCAGACATCGACGCCTGGATTTGAGGACCCCTGTTGTAGAGGTTCAGTGTGTTCCAGCAGCCGCTCCATCAGATCAGAGGGTTGATGAGATCTGAAAGGTCCTGATCCTCCAGTAAGTAAAATAACTTGTGACCCCAATCCATCAGTCAGCCACTCTGTCCTGTGTAGAAGTAAGTATAAGGTCATTTATACATATGGAAATTCAATAAATTACAAGTGAAAGACAATTTATTTGACTCAATTATGTTCACTTAGTGAATAAAGTAAAAGGCAAATCAGAATATTTTACTTGCTGCACAAATATCAATCAGAAACATGACTGGAATTTGATTGGAACCTGTTAGGCAGAACAGATACTGTAAGAACCGCCGTGGAGACCATTTTCATGGATCAAAGACATTCTCTTAAACTGTGCTTACGTGTTGATGCTAAAGATACAAGGACTTGGCTACCAACAGCTAAAGTAGCATCGTTAAGTAGATATTAGCTCCTGCTGACAGAAAATATGAAGACAGAGTATAAAACTACCAGACAAATAAAACGTAATCTGAAATGATTTATATGTTTTAGAATTACTCGTTGTCTCATCAGTAAGGTTTAACTTACTTCTGAAGAAGGACCACCAGGACGCTCTGTCTTGCTTCTTGGTTTGACTGCCTGTTTTTCAAGCCAGCGAACCATTCCGCCACCCAGTGGTCATTTTATTAACCACCTAATCTGTACCGCTCAAAAAATGCACAATATGTCTATAAACAATTTTGGAGTATTATAAAGAAGTACTGAAATATTTCGTTTTCCAACGAAATAAAATCTTTGCCACTTTGGTACAAGCACAGTGACAAACGTTCAGGGACTGAAAATACTGGACGCCGAGCAAAAATCATATGACCCAGCTTTCCACCAGCATTTAAACGCATCACTTGCAAATCAGAGGCTGTTGGAAGTGTGAAATTAATCAAACATCCTTGTGCATTCGTAACCCGATCTGTGCATAAATGCCGTTTTGTCTGTGTGACTTGTTCGTACTTTCTCAACATTTGTAGGCGTAAAAGAAGGTTTGAATTCGTAATTATCAGTTTTGTGACGTTGTAGTTAAACAATTTATGTGTAGAAATTTAATGTTTGTAGAAATTGTATTTGTGTGTGTACTTTTATTTAAAATTTTGTCATATTTGTGTATGCATTTCAGCACAGCTTTACAAGTACCCAGAGTTATGCACAAATTTTCTTTTTAGGGTTTACAAATCATGTTTCACAGATACAACTATCCAAAGTTACACACAACTACAAATACAGTATACAACATTAACAAAACACTACAACATTAAGGAAAACACTACAACATTAACAAAACACTACAACATTAACAAAACACTACAACATTAACCAAAACACTACAACATTAACAAAACACTACAACATTAACAAAACACTACAACATTAAGGAAAACACTACAACATTNCAACATTAACAAAACACTACAACATTAACAAAACACTACAACATTAACAAAACACTACAACATTAACAAAAACACTATAACATTAACAAAAACACTACAACATTAAGGAAAACACTACAACATTAACAAAACACTACAACATTAACAAAATACTATAACATTAACTAAACTCTACAACATTAACAAAAACACTACAACATTAACAAAACACTACAACATAAAGGAAAGCTCAGATATGAAAGAGCCGCAGACGGATGTTGTTATATTTTAGCTTAGTAGGATCCAGAGTTGCCACAGTTCACATTTTCAGATTAACTTGATTTTAGTAAAAGCTACAAAAAAGTAAAATTAAATACAATTTAACAAACCAATAATTTAGCAAAAAATAATCATGTTGAAGCCAGTTAGACATCTGCTGACCATACAGATATTAGTATGTATATATTTACATTTACATATATAAACTCATATACACCCATCTACCTAACAGTATAATCTTTAATAATTTTACATTTTAAGGATCTTTCAGAACTCATAATTTGAGATATTTTAATTTATTCCACAGTTTCACACTGATAACTGAAACACATCTTGACTTTAATTTATTTCCTCTCTAAATGTTCAGATATTAATAAACTTTGTGAATTATATTTACTCTTTCTTCACTGTAATAATTTCTGAATTCCAGAAGGAAACTTTTGTTGAGTGTTTTATACATCATTTCCAGTATAACATTAAAGTAATGTTAAAGTATTATTTTAAATTAAAAGTATTTTATCAGTTGTTTTATTAGCATTTCTCCAGATATGTGAGGAATTTAACAAATAGTGAAAACCAGAGAGGAGTATATAATATGCAAACCTTATGCATTTATTAAATCTTTTATTTTAAACATTATTCCAATAGTTTCTGCCATTTTAATTCTAATACATATAATTTGAGGTTTCTAACTAAGTTGATACCTCAAGTTTCATCTCCTTCACCTTTGACCTCAGGAAGCTCTCATCATTTAAAAACAGAAGAACATGTTTCTTCAGTTATTTTGAATGAAACATAAAACAGGAGCGTTCATATTATTGTCACACTTCTTCCTCTGAACAATGAAATCGCTCTATTTCTCTGAGCGTCGCCGTAAAGCCGTACATGTGAAGGAGATTTGTGGTCAGCCATGTGGGGGACGGCAGCGCTGCTGCGATTAGCTGCGATAGCATCTGGGACTGATGATCTGTAGAAAACACCGTCAGCAGCGATGCAACAACTAGATGCAGAAAAACAATTTGATAATCCAGAATATCTGAGCTTCACCACACACTTCCAACATCTGTTAAAGTTAAACCTGAGAGTGGAGAACGTTTTTCTGATTCAAACATGAAAGGCTTTGACACAAAAATGTAAATTATTTCAGTTTATTTTGTTCTTTAATGCGATGGTTCCAAAAGGTGGGGCGAGGGCCTTGCAGAGGAACGTAAAACACCAATGCAGGGGCGTGAAACTCAGGTCCATATACACTGTAATAATAAAGAAGATTGGTTTCAGTATTTCTGATCATTTCCATATAGACTTTACAGGGGAACACAAGTCTTTTCCCTGTATTGCTACATCATGATAGTTGATTGATTTATTTGCTTTGTAAAGATCAGCACCATTATTTTATCTTCATGTTTAAAGGCACAACGTCTTGTTTCATCTACGCTAAATGACTTTACCAAGACTATCAACATTATTTTGGAATAATCCATCCTGGGATGTTTATTACTTCAACAGATTTTGAGTGCTACCGTAGCTAGCTACTTCATCTATTAAAATCAAAACCTGTAACTTTTGGGGCGCAAAATCTTTGTAAGAGTACCTAAATGTATCTATATGGTAGCGCTACGAGATACATTTAGCTCTGCTATTGTGAGCAGAGCTAAATGTAATTTAATTTAATTTAATTTAATACAAAATTTTAAAAATTTTGTATAAAAATATTTTAACACAAAAATTTATTTTTTGTATTAAATTTTGTAATTTAATTTTCACTCTGAAAAATGTAACAGTGTTCTTTTTGTTTTCTTCATACTTTAAGCAAATATTTATATGATAACCAGGCTAACTTTATAAACTAGCAAACCAGACAGAGGTCACAGGTCAACAGTTAAGCTACTTAGATAACACTAGCCATCAGATCTGATTAATGAATATCTAGCAGCTAAATACCAGATACATTTTCTGAAATGTTAGCTAGGTTACCTTTAGCTAGCTAAGCTAATGGAACCTTTACATTATTCCAACTGGAGCTAATCTGTGTAAAGGTATATATTAGAGAAAAGGTGATTCTGCTTCAACAGAAGCATCTTTTTATGATAATATCTATATAGACCTTACCAAGGTTTTTAAAAATTTAAACTTTTTATGCTGGGGAAACAGTTTTGAACTAATATTAGCTGTGCTAGCTAACTTACATGCCTCAGTTTCATTCACTTCTGGAGAATCCTGCAGTTTTGTAGTTTTTGTCAGATAAATGTGATTTGATGAACAAATTGTTCTTCAGATTGGATGTTTTTCAGAGCGCCACATGGACGGCCGGGCTGCCACGCATTAGACGTGTGTGAAGGCAAACCATGCTGCTCCGATCCCAAACCCAGTTGGATGTCATTTAGGTTCTGCTCAAACCAAACTCTACAATTAGCGGGAAAAGATTTTGCATCTCTTTTAGTCTTGAGATGTAGTGCTGGGCCTTGGGATGGTAGTAACATCACATATGGAAGACATCATGCTGTTACAGAGCAGCTTCTCTCACCAGGCACTAATAACAGTGTGGCTATGAGTTTAATAAAAAGGAATGGAACGAATTATGGCCCCATCCTAGTCTGGGCCATCATATACTGCAGCGCATTAGCTTGGCCTCAGCAGCCAGCCCAGACCAGCACAGACAGGGAGGGGAACTGGGTTCAGAGCTGCGGTTCTGCAGAGGAACACACAGAGAGATCCGGAGCCTGTGGGAAGCCAGGCCCGGGTGCGTCTGATGCATAGTGTTGGGATGGTAACAGCAGTCTGGCAGGGGTTAAACTGAGACTGAAAATTGCTAAAGAGAAATCAACATACTGACGAGTCAAAATGGAGACACAGATCCTGAAGCTGCAGAGACGATTAGAGACTAGATCAGGCGATCTGTTCCTAAGATCCAACTCTGCATCGTTCTTCAAATCTGTTCAGTCTGATTTAACCCGACTCCAGTCCGTTTTAACGCGACTCCGGTTCACTTTAACCCGACTCCAGTCCACTTTAACCCGACTCTGGTCCATTTTAACCCGACTAAAGTCCGTTTTAACCCGACTCCAGTCCACTTTAACCCGACTCCAGTCCACTTTAACCCGACTCCAGTCCGTTTTAACCCGACTCCAGTCCGCTTTAACCCGACTCCAGTCCGTTTTAACCCGACTCCAGTCCGCTTCAACCCGACTCCAGTCCGTTTTAACCCGACTCCAGTCCGCTTCAACCCGACTCCAGTCCGTCTTAACCCGACTCCAGTTCACTTCACCCGACTCCAGTCCGCTTTAACCCGACTCCAGTCCGTCTTAACCCGACTCCAGTCCGTTTTAACCCGACTCCAGTCCGTTTTAACCCGACTTTAACCCGACTCCAGTTCGCTTCAACCCGACTCTAGTCCGTTTTAACCTGACTCCAGTCCGCTTTAACCCGACTCCAGTCCGTTTTAACCCGACTCCAGTCCGTTTTAACCCGACTTTAACCCGACTCCAGTCCGCTTTAACCCGACTCCAGTCCGTTTTAACCCGACTCCAGTCCATTTTAACCTGACTCCAATCTGCTTCAACCCGACTCCAGTCCACTTTTCCATAAAATCCAGTCTGTTGGTGAGGCGTAAACGCTAATCAATTTCTGACCTCTGGTCCTCCAAACCTCGGTCTGGGTTCAGTTTGAATGTGAACGCCAAACGGACCAGAGACAGCTCCAAAAGCATGAAGTGGACCAGAGCGCAGGGCATTCTGAGCGTGCTAGCTTAGCGCCAGCAGCAGAAATGGCTCCTGGTCTTCAGCCAAAGACCAAAGAGAAATCCTCCAACACTAAAATCTGACGCCTCAATCTTGTTTCCATCTGGTGAAGCAGGAAGTGGCTCTCAGCGTCTTCAGAGGTTTTAGTGTCATTTCCTTCAGTGGTTCTTGGTGCAGCGCCCCCACAGGCCAGGAGGGGAACAGGCTGGTTTAGGTCAGAACCACAGCAGCTGGAGGGGGAGCAGATGTTCTGGTTCCAGTAGAACCGGGTCGACCGGACCATCAGGAGTAAATCACCTTTAATCTTTTTAAAAAGTTTTTTACAATACCAAAACCATCAGATCTCTCCATTTTTTGATTCTAATTTATAATTACTAGTTTATTGCAAATTTTCCTAAAAAAAGGTAAAAACCAAACTGACGCTAACTCGGCTCCCTTAAGTTCTTTCAGTTATTATGTTGGCGTCTCCAACCTGTCTGCCTGTTTTTTCTCATATTTTTTCTTCTATTGTAGATTTTTTTTGGAAGTGGTTTAATTTTGGAAAATATTATCAAAATTCCTGAGAGATTTTTCTAAAGTGTCTCCACAACAGGTCTGTGGAGGGATTGCTGCTAACTGGTTTTATTTTGAAACTTTATGAATTTCCCAAGGAGATTAGCTGCCAATGACCTTTAAAAAAAATCTTTTTGATTAAAAATCAGGAGAAGCTCTCACCAATCTCCTGGATGTGCTTTTTATTAAATCAATAAACCAACTCAGTGTCTGCTTCAGCCTCGCTCAGCGTGGCTTACCGTTTTATTTATGACCATAACAACAAAAATGCATGACCACTAGAAACATCCCCGGTTGGTAAAGTCTCAAGTTTTATAAATCTATGATTTAATGAAAATAAAATATTGTAACCCAGCCTAAACAAACTCGATGTGAGTTTTCAGTTTAATAACTCCAGCAGTAATTTTAAGGGTTTATCTTGTTTTACTGCAGTTCAGCTGATTCATTAATAAATTCATATTTAGCACATTAAATATGTTTTCTTCTTCAGGAATAAAAAAACATTCAGAGCAAACGAAGGCAAAAAGGAGTCTGAACATTTTCCTTCCTGGGTGGGCGGACCAGTTCTGACCCAGTTCTGACCCAGTTCTGACCCGGCATCAGATTAGATGGAGAACATCAGTTTTCAAGTCTAGTCTCAGATTCCCAGCTGTATTTAGATCTGCACTTTGACTAGGCCATTCTTTCTGACCTCTGGACCCTGAATGTCAGAACGTGTTGATAAAATCAGAAACAAACTGTCTGCAGGCGATGATTCCTTCTTTTCACGCTGATCAGTCTGTCCAGGAAACGTTTCTATGATTTATTTTGATCAGGTTGAGACATTAAATGGTTCCTGTGAATCATTTAATTGGACAGAGACACAGTGTGATAAACAGGAAGTAGAACATGAATCTAGCACAGACCAGACAGTTCTTCCTCCCCTCCAGGTTTGAAAATTGACATTTTTTAGAGATTGGTTCCTCTGGCAAGGCGCAGCGCCACCAGGGGATGGGAGGATTCACTACATCAGAATCTATTTAGCTAACAGTTAGCTAACTTGTTTCCGTGTTTCATTAATTCTTTTCCTGAAAAGCCAAAAAACTTTCTTTGTAATTAAAAAAGTTAGTTTGAATTTTTTAATGCAACATTTTAAAATACACAGAAAAACATTGATGGAAACACGATTAATGTCAGTTTGGACTTGGCCTATCGACAGTGAATGAATGAGTTATTCAGCAACAGCATGACGCTTTACATAATCCTAAGAATAACTACAGGTTCTGGTGTGTAAGGAGGATTGTTGCTGGTTTATAAATCATATTGATATCTGAGTCCATTCATAGCTGAACTGCAGTCATAATATTAAGATCCTGCTAAGTGTCATTGATTTCCTGCAGGCCTGACACTTGCTGCTGCAAACCCAGAGGATGTAAAGTGGAAAAATATACATTTATGTTATGAAAAGATCAATTAACTCAGAGTCATGTCTGCATACACGGCCGCTCTCCACTCACACACTACCTGACACAAAATCAAACACATCTGCTAAACATCGCAGTAATTGCAGCTCCATCGATATCGTATTACCTGCTCCTTTCGCGGCCTATTGATCCTGGCGGCTGCGGCTGTTTATGCGCTGCATTCAATGCGCTCTATTAGCTGTTGGGACTGACGATGCATCACAGCTCAGCTGAAGGGTGGAGGAGCCTCTGGCAACGCCAAGTGGTTCCGACTCAGACGGTTCTGGAGCCCGAGCTGCTCTGCAGGACACTAACTAACTAACTAACTAACTAACTAACTGAACTTGGTGTGAAGGGTTAGGGTAACTCGTCTCCTTCATCTTTTTGTCTCTTCAGGGTTTGAAGCGAATCTAATGCCTGAACATCCGCAGCTGAAGCGTCTCCGTTTCCTCCTGAGTGCGACTTGCTTCTTATTGACCATTAACCTTTGACCTCTGAGAAAAGCGCTGGGTTATTAAACGAAGAGACTCTCAGGCCCTGCAGGCAAATCTGATTTTGCTCTCGTCTCTCTGCTTCCAAAGCAGGAATTAAGTCACCAGAACAGAATAGGTGCATCGCTCTAAACTCACATATTGATGGGAAAATAGACTGAAATCTGAGTGAAGAGGAAACTTTTAAAGATATTTGTAGCATTGTCATGTTTCCTAGCAGTGTAAGTTGGGTTTTATGTCGCAGATGAATTTAAATCAACGGTTTTGACACATTTAATGAGACACAGGAGTCCAATGTTTTAGTCACTGTGATGAACACGTTCTCCGCTCATGTTTTGTAATTCACCGCTTTTCATTTAACACCATAAAAGCTTCACGCATGAGAAACATGATGTAGAACATTTAATATCAACATTAACTGTCCAGTCTATTAATACAGCAGGGGATGCTATAATATCCCACTGCTAATATCTGCATCCTCTGTCTGTTGATATGAAACTTATAGCCGAGCCCAGAATCTGTTTTCTCATCAATATGAGAGTTTAGAGCAACGCATGTTCCCATGACGTCTTTAATCAACTACAAAAACCATCCAGGTAATGTCACTTCTTTCTTCCCTAAGGTCTAAACAAATCATTCCTCATAAAGAACTGATTATTTAACTGATTACTGACCAAGTTACTGATCCAAGTGATTATATAAATCCTTAAACAGATGAACGAAGAGGAAGTGGGGCCGTCCGTGGAGGCGATCGGCTCCCTGCAGACGTTCCCCATCTCCTCTGTGGGTGTGAGAAAACCCCACAGAGACTCTGAGTCCAGGCCTCTGCTGCGTGGGACCGAGCCCAGTTTAGATCTTAGAGCAAAGAGGAATGAGGTCTGATGGGAACCGTTTGGAAGCCACACAGTTTACAGCACAAATCTGAGTTATTCATCAAGTTATTCATTCATAAATGTCACAGTTTCAAACCAAATATTTAGATAAAATGCAAATTCACTTGCTTGAAATATTTAGTTTCCACCACTTCCTGCTTCCTGTGAAAATAGTCACCAAATAAAAATGCTTTGAATCGTTTTTATAAAAATCGTTAAAATCATATTTTACGTGAACCTGAATGTGACTCAAACTGATCGGTACCAGAGTTCTGCCCCGTCGGGCCAGCTGTTAGCTTCAGAGCTAACCAGAACCAGAACCAGGTTTACGCCAAGGGTGTCCAAAGTGTGGTTCTGGGGCCATTTGTGTCCCTAGAAATGATTTTATTCGGCTTCTAATCCGAAGTCAAGAATTGTACACATTTGGCCAACAAAACAATTGATGAGCCCAAAATGTGGAAAGTGTCAGTTTGTCTTGTGATGAGACAAAAACCTGGAGCCTTTTATGCTTCTGGGTCGGATTTCATCATCTGGACTTCTTGTCTGTATTATCAGAACTGTGCGGTTCCTGATTAACTGAAGCGTTAGTTACTCATTTCACAAACTTACTGTCCACTTTAAGGGTCAACGGTCATCTGCAGATGCCTAATTTAAGGTCACCCTGATTAACTGTAAATGATCCCCTCGCTACATTTCTTAAACTTTATCAAGTTAAGAAGTTATCAGTAATAATACATTGAATTAAATTCTGGTATTTAAAATCTGTTTCTCCAAGGATTTTTTTCTTTCCTGAATAATTTCTTCACAGCAAAAATTTAAAATCTTTGGTTTGAAAGCAGAAACTTCACCAAGCGGGATCTGGAGAACACATGTTTGAATGGATCCTCGGTTCTATTTATTAAACTGTTGGCATGCAGATGAATTATTGTGAAATATGAGACCCCGGATATTCATCCTGGGAATTAGTAATCAGGTTTGGCACATTGCAGCCTTGATCTGCTAATTAGAGAGGAAATGTAGGTGCAAATCCGTTCTGATTTGCTGCCAGTAGCTCTGAAGGCCGGCTGCAGATGAGGATGTTGGTTTGGCGTCAGCACAAGCAGCTGGGACGTTCCAGAGAGGAATGAGACATCTAAAGGAATCATTTTTAATATTTTAAGGTCTGATTCCCTTTTAAGATCACCCTGTTCTTGTTAGCGAGCTCGTGGCTCGCCTTCCTCTGGAAAAACTGGGTCACTTCTGTCTCATGTTCAGAAACGACTTGTTTAAAAAGCGGCTGGTTTTCCTACGGACCCTGAAGTCAACCGGCTTTATGCTGTTTGGTTTCCTTAGACTGAAAAATGTTGACAGAAACTTCAGGCTGAGCGATGAAGTGAAGGCGTCACATCCAGTTTGTCTGACTCCTCCACCTTCTCACTCCTTCAGGCCTTCAGGTCAAAGGTCAACAGATGACCACTCTATCCACCAGCAGAACCAGAGGACAGCAGTTGTTCAGTCACAGCTCTTCTTGGGCTACTATCATAATCACTGTGTTGGAGCAGAGGATTCTGGGAAACGAAGGGGGTCAGATGACCAGAAGTGACCCCTGGAAGTGAATGGACTTTGAACTGTAACCCCAGAGCCGGGAGGGAGCCCACAGAGGGTTCTGTGGACTGGATCAGAACCGGGGCCAGGAGTGAAGTGGGCCCAGAGGACGGACTGAGCGCGCTCAGAGTGGTTCTGCTGCTGGATTATTACTGACAACAGAAACATGCTCTTCATGGACAGAGTTTCATTATTTTGGAACAGAAAAACAAAGATTTGGTCATTTGAAAATGAACATTTGGTGACAGATCAACAACAAAACATCTATAATGATTCATGACTTTCAACATTTCTCACAAATTAACATCTGGAAAATGTGGATTGATGCATGATACATTTATAATATTTATAATGGAGACTTTAATTCACTCCCTCTTTTGATTTTCTTTTTCAGATAATATTTCCCACAAATCTGAACAGGAAGTGATCGGCGCCATCTTGGAGGCAAAGCATCAGGACGATGGGAGAAATCTCTATA
>CAEGAD010095828.1:0-48598 GCA_903067055.1 Poeciliopsis paucimaculata | reverse complement strand
AAATAATTAATAAATATGGGTAAGCAGCATTATATTAAATTTTCTTTTTCTTAATATTTTTATATATAGACAAAGAAAATATCCATTAATATATGTTGCACAAAAAAAAAAAAAAAAAAAAAAAAAACCTGATAAATTTTACACACCTTTTCAAATAGGCATATCTGCATTTCACACTTTAAGAATAACCCATTGGATCCTTTTTAAAAAAGGCTTGAAAAATGTGACTGTTTGCAAGTCATTAAAATATAGTGAAATTGTAATTTTAACTATTCAAAAGACTAAATCAAAGCTATGTTATGCACTTAAATGATGCTGTGGTTAGAAAAAGTTTCATATTTTAATTACTGCAAAAATATGTTGGGAGATGATTTTGTGTCTGAAAAGGTCCACAATAAATCTACACATTTTTATACAAATCTGAACTCCAACATACACAGACCAAAACAGAAGGACTATCGTTGAGGTAACTTAACGGAAGGGTTCCAATCTGTTCAGTTTATATTCAAATCCTGACCGAGAATTTCAGTAGATTTTGGATAAATTTCTTTCCAAGTACAAACGATGCCAAGAAAAATGTCCCAGCAGTTTGCTTTTCCAAGCTGTCAGACTATACACTTCTCCCTCCCACACAAACATGACCTACACTGCTTTTAGCTGCATCAAAATGATTAGAAAATCACCATGGTAACCAACTTCATTAAAAGATAAAGACAACAAACAGCCCTTCTGCTTCATTACCTCCCGCTATGGGCACTCCAACACAATTAAATATTTAGAAACAAAACTAATTTGTAATCTGATAATCTTTTTAGGAGAAAATAATTATCACAATGCTCCTAGCTGCTACCAGAATCTACAGTGACGAGGAGCTTAGCTTCTTCTGCTTGGGCCAAAATGAGGCCAACAACGGGGGATTGTGGCTCCAGTAGTCTGTTTGCCATTTAATGCATCTGACACTAACAACAATCTATTGAAGTGGCTGAGCTTGGGGGATTTTAGTAAAAGATTTTTCTATTCAGTTTGCATTTTTGCATCTCTGTAATAGTTTCTTTTTAGAAGTACAGGTGCTACGCAAATTAAAACATGAATAAAGCATAAATTGAAGTTGATTTTCAAGCCATCTACTGCAAGATTTTGTCGTCTTGTCATACTTTTTGACAATGTTTTGAATTTGATTTCAGTATTGCCAAGCACATTGTGCAAGCAGCAGGAAAGGTGCGGTTGAAAAGGAAATTGACTAATTACTGATACTACATGCGTTTATTTTTTGTTAATGTTGATGCTTACAAAAATCTCTTCCAAGACAAATGGAATTATTAAACCAAGAAAATGTTTTAACACAAATGTTATAGCCTACACAATGATGGTCAGGACTGCCGACATGACAGTTGTCCAGCACTTCTTAAGCATTAGACGCTGCTATTCAGAGCGATGAAACCAAATATTAATGGAGAGTTGAGTAGAAGGACAGGTATGGTAGTAAAAGATGCCCAAGCAAAAAGAATAACTCCCTGGCTTGTTCAACACCTCAGCAGGGCCAGAAGTTGAGCACCTACAGGCTGAGTTGATGAAGGGATTTATGCAAAAGCAGGCGCAGCCAGGTTGTGATTGCGTAAACAATACAGTACATGGGCGTACTTTCCAGTAGACCTGCAAGTAGAGATCTTTTCATTTGCTCTCAAGTTGTTCATGTTGAAAGTTGAAATCCAACTTTACCAAGAGAATGCGTACTTCAGCTATATTAAGTGAAACATTGTATAAAAATAAAAAAAAACTTGCCAGGTGCAGGTGGAGTGTGGAAGGAGACCTGTGGGCTGTACGGGCTGAACATGGAGTTCCTGCAGCTTCGAACTCTAAAGGCGTACTGACTGTCAGGTTCCAGGTCGTGCACCAGAGCATTGGACCCATACACCCTGTCTGTAGCCCTCCAGACACCACTGTCCTCTCCATTGCCTGGAGATGGAGACCGGCTTTGTCCCCCTAATCTGAAAGACAAGATGATGGAATTAAGATTTCTTCACATTATAAAGCATGAAGTAACTGACTGTTATAGTTCAACGTACTTGCGGTACTCTAGAATATGGTGATCTGTTGGGAGATGGTCCTCAGGGAGCCTCCAGCAGATTGAGGCCTCATTGTAAACTCTGCTGCGGGACCAGTCAATCAGAGGGGGGTCTGGGACTGGTCGAGAGGGGAGGAGAAAGAATTAAATCTAGAAGTGAAATGGTAAATGTCAAAAAAAAAAAATAAAGACCATGATGTGTACATATATTCTTGAAATTTGTCTCAAACAAAGCAGAGATGAAATAGTTGTCATGTAATGTGAAGTATTACCCTTCATTGACTAGAACGAAACTGTGCTAATTTTAGAAACATACTGGGTTGGATTGTCACTTCCCACTCAGCAGAAAGGATAAGAGGACTTTGCCTAATGGAGCTTAAAAGGTTTTTACAGAATCGCTGCCTGGAAGTAGAAACACCCCATGCACTGACAGTTTTCCTCTCCTCTTCACTCCCAGTTGACATTTCCTCCACACATTTCAAGTATTTCTCAATTTACAGGAAGTAGAGCTTGCCTAAAAAACAACAACCACCTCACAGTAGCTTTAAAAACATCTAATTTCTTTATGGCTTCTCTACAAAAAGTATCCCCCCATAAAAGTTGTCTTTTAGCTTTTCATTCATCACACTGCAACATCAGAGATCAAACAAACTTTAGGGAAAACTCTCTGCACATTACACTTCACATCACTAACCTGAAAGGTCACCAACTTTCTAAACGTTGACAGAGCAGCATTCTGACTCATTCAATATTTCAGTTCTTGATCAACATCTTTTCAAATTCTTGGTGGCTGCTTTTTAAAAAGCTCCATCAATGCAGATTTACTCAACTAGTCTGTCTGGAAAACATTTTAGAGCCTGCTCTCCTTAGCAAAAGGCACTATGTATTTTCAAATAGAGAGTTAAATAATTAAATTTTGAAAAGCACAAAACAATAAAAGCACCATTGCCAATCCACGATTTATATATTCATGTGTTTGATTTCACATTTTGTTTGTAAAATCAGTTAAAGCTGCATAAGATGGGATGTCATTTTGGATTTATTTATTTAACAACTTGGTATAATTTTGAAAACCAAATACCAGGCTAGAGGACTGTCTGTTCTGCAGATGAGTAATCAGGCAATAAAGTTGTGACAAATCTAATACTGAATACAGATTTAGACTTGTTTTGAGGATGTTGGTGAAACTATCTAAACCAAACATTTTGTGAGAACTGGAAAAGAAGCACAAATGAGAATCAAGTTCAAGTCTTTCACAGACTCTCATGAGTAGATTAATCACACTCCATCATAAAACACAGAACCAGAAGACATGGAAACAATGTCCATGAAAAGGAAAAAAAACAAACTAAAATAAATTAGTAAAAATCACTGTTATTGTATAAACCCAACAAAAAGGTGCAGACATAAAAACACCTAGCATGGCACACTCTTCCACATATGCAGCAGTCCTGTGTTTACTGATGCATCATCCACCTAGACCTGAACTCATTTACTGCAGCACAAGAAAGCTTCCACAGCATCTTTTCCCTCTGAACACAAGAGAGCGAGTCACTGCAGCAAAGGCCTGCAGGCTGAATAGATCAGAGTAACGTCGATACAGCTGCCACCCAACTGCTACATTAAATCTGATAAATTTTCTCTTAAAGACTGTTAGAACTGATTCAGGCAACACGTTTGCATAAAATACATGAAAACAAAAAAGAAAAGATTAAGGCAGCTACCTGGTGTTTAAAAAAGCACTGCCAATTTAGACTTAGTCCATCTATAATAATTAAAGACTAAAGAAAGTAGAGAGAAGGAGAATCAATTGGAAATCTTGGTTTGATGCACATCAGTGTTGACAGAGTTTCTACATACATTCAAGACTTGAATTTCAAGTCTTCAGACACACCTGCCACTGAACTAGATAAAAATATGGGCTTTGGCAAACGCTGCCAAATATCACAATGCCACGTCAATCTCATGCACGACTTTTTTTTGTCTAAATGAAGTAATTAAAATAAATTTAAAAAGGTGAATATTACCATGTTCATGCTTCACAAATTTTCATACTCAAATTGTCTAGTTTTTAAGGCCATTTAAGCTTATTTTCACATTTAAAAAAGAAAGAAAAAAAAATCTCCCACACACTTGACAAAATAATTCATTGCAATCTTTTCTAGAGGGTTTTGGAAATGTATTGCTGATGTACAATTGACATAAGACTCAGCGGTGGGTCGTTTTAACCTCAGCTGCCTCCTAAACCAGTATAATAATATTTCAAATGCACTCATCTGAACAGATAATTGTATATAGCTTTCCATTTATAATTATTAATTATTATATAATTATTGCATCTTGAGTATGTTAATGGTTTCCATTCTATATTAGCATGTAATGAGGATGTTCACCATTAATGTTCTTTCTTCACAGCCAGCACAGAGCATGGTAGATCATATTGCCATAATTGTATCTGTTGCTCAACTTGCTTACCCTAGACAACCTCTGACCTCTTTGCCCAGCTCTATTCACAGAGCTGAGCATGTGACATGTAGGCGATTATAAACCACTTGTTCTGGCCATCATGTTTTCAACAGCACTATTAAACCAAAAGGCCAAGTACAGGGAATGTGTCCACATGCTCGAATTAACACAAAAAAAGACTACATTATATTTTATTGACTTTTTTGGAGTTGCTGTTTCAGTAGAAGAATGAACTGCATATTCATTGACAAAAAAATAAATAAAATAAAAATTAAAAAATCTATATATATATATATTTATAATTTCTAAGCATATTTTCAATTTAAGTTTGATGACAGAAACATTACACAAACAGACAAAGGCTGAAGATTTAAGCAGAGAAAATGCAACAAAGTGGCCATACCTCCACCGAAGCACATCTCTTTCAGCAAAGTTTCCTCTTTGGATGTATCCAGCACAAACTCATCAAAGCAAGGGTCAGCTGATGGGTGGAAGGTCTTTAGTGATTCAGTAGCTTTTTGAATCCTGAAGAACAAGCAAGCAAGAAATCAAGAAAAATCCCACAAACATTAAAATGAATCAACACAGACATTTACTGAAGAGGCCATCTTGCATGAGGTATGATCATTCACATTTTCTCGCCTGGGGTCGTCTAAGCAATCAGACGACTGTAACTAAACTGTAAACTAAACGAAAGCTTTAACAAGAAAACTAAAATCGCCACTGTAATCCCCCTGAATGAAAACTTTCCCAGATTAACCAAAGCTGCTAAAGCAGATTAATTAGGCAGATTAGTACAAAAGATACAGCAACACTCAGTGCTAATAGGACACTGCAGCGAAAAGCTTTTCTTAAGGGCCCTTCTGTGCACGTGACTGTGTTCCCAACACATCGCAGTCACATACGTAACCACTTTAATAGGCTCAACACTAAAATAAACCCACCAAACTAAGAACAGCAACAAGAAAACACATCCAATAAAAAAATAAATAAATAAATAGTCAGACTTTCTTCTAATTTACATCATCACAATGGTCTCATCACTCCAATTTTTATCTGTATCTGGCACGAGTATAAAAGTTTATCCTTCTGGCCACAATTATGACTGGCCAGCAGAGTCTGAATGCATGGTGCTTTGAGCGCAGCCTTTGGGATTGCAAATGTTGGCAGCGTTGTAGCTATGATCATAATTGTGAATTGATACATTGCGAATTGATACATTGCGACATGCCAGTGAAAAGCATTTTTATTGCACTGGATCTGCAAGTTTTGCCCCTGGACTTGGAGGCCATAACAGATTTCAAAATGTTCATCTACATGACTAAATCTTGACCAAAAGAAAACCAAAGATGACTTCAGTTATAATGCGTTTCCATATGTAAATATGGAAAGTAAATGAAGCGTATGAATAAGTGATTAGTATATTGTTAAAAGCATAAACAGAGTTGTGCGTCTATGTGAGGAGATGTAATTAATGTGAGTGTATGTGAGTTTCTGAGGATGAGGTCAAGAGGAAATGAGAGGATGTGTGATCTTAGGTAGTCAAGTGTCTTTATACTAAGAATTAAGAATTTATGTAAGCCTATTTTATAGAAAAGGTAAATTATCCATTTACTCTCGTTGCCACGCATTAGTTGAAGAGTTTGATTCGTTACCTTCTTTGTGATGTCGCCGTTAAGTGAATAAAAAATAAATTATTTAACACACCTGCCTTTTGTAAATTTCTGTGTTATTACAAACACTGTAGCAGGGTTTTTATTTTGGGTTAGAAACATACTTCTGCACTTGCTTAGCTGGTTATATAATAAATTCTACAATAGACCTGCACAAAATATTGAATGGGCAAATTAACGTAAGCTATACTGAATCGATTCGACATCTGGATGCAACGTTTAACAGGAGCCAAATGCTATGCACATAAATTCTGCATGCCCATTTAAAATACAGGCGAAGTTAAATAGATCATATTCCATCCCACAATTTATATGTATGTTTAAGGGGCTCAGAGGTTACAGCTCATAAAAATGAATATAGGACTATTTTTAAAACAAAAAAAAAAACAAAAAAAAAAAGTTAAGTCAATCGATCTCGTCGCATCACATGAAAAAAAATGTAAAAATTAAAAGTTACTTTGTTTTAGTGTATGTAGCTGACATATTCCCTGGTTTTAGGCATTACACTGTAAGCTCCGTTTAAACACAACTGTAATATTACTTTGCAGAAGATCCTTTGTACAATTGACAACCAGAGTATTGATCATTTTTCTGAATCGATCCAGTTGGCAATAATATTCTGCTGTGTACCTGACATGTAGCTGCTTTGCAGTCTGGACAAAGCAGGACTGATCGGTCTCTTTCAGCACCTCCTGGGCGTAGCCAACCAGGCCGCTGTTCTCCAACATACCCTGGTACTCCTCCACCTGCAAACGTTTTAAAGCAGCAAGGCATGAAAAAAAAAAAAAATGCATACTCTAAAAACACAAATAAAATCCTGCAGTTTCTACACATATTAAAACGCCTCAATTGGTTTCATGCAATCTAACATTTAATTGGCCAAATGTATGTGTGATGTTTTGTACCTGGCCTTTCAGTTGGTCTATACGTCTGTTACGGGACTGTTCAATGGATCTCAGCATCTCTGATTTTCTTTCCTGAAGAGTCTCAAACAGAAGTTCAAAATGTTCGGTGGCTTGACGCTCTGCAAGCTGTCCGTTTTCCTTCAGGAAAAAAACAAAACAAATTCAAACCCCAAAAAAAACAAAAAAACATTTAAAAATTATAGATAAGATAAAGATAAAGGAAAGGTTGATAAATACAACCCCTTTTTGTAAACAAATATTCTGAAGACTACAGCATTGAAGTCTCCAACACAGAACAGCTTTGATTCATTTTGAAACTCAAAAGTATCCCAAAAGGCTCTTGTTGTGCTCAGATATATTAAGAGTATGTGTACTAAAGTCCTACCAAAAAGAGAAAAAGCTAGAGCATTTTAAATAAAAGGTAGTCTAAAGAAATTAAGTTCAGCACTTTGGATTCCTCTTTACACCTCAATTTCATCTTCATTCAAAGAGTATCAAACCATTTTCAACTGGTAGGTTGAATCAATATTTATGATTTTCCAAAAAGCCCCTTTTTTCTTTGGAAATAATATCTTTTATGTTATCGTATTCTTTAATTGCATAAAAACACAAGACATGTTAGAAAAAAAATTTCAGAATGTCAAGTACAACAAAAACAAAAAAAAACCCCAGAGGAGCAGAGAATGAAGGAGTTGCAGCAGCATGAGTCAGCGTCCTCTCTCCCTTACCTCGGTCTGACTGATGAGCCGGTCAAGCTCAGTAATCTGAGTCCTGACCTGGTCTTCTTTACTGATGAGATAATGGATACTCTTTGCTAGTTTCTCCTATGTAGACAAAAGATCAGCAGCATTTAAAGAATATTTCATTTCAAACAACTTGCAGAACAACATACATTTAAGTATATTTTTACTAATGCTTTAAACATGGAACCATTTTAAAAATTTCATTTGTGTAATTCTGTTTGTGCAAACACTCTTCTGTGCAGTCTTGGGTCAGATCAATATTTACCTCCCATCCCACAATTCACAGCAGCAGCTGTAAGTAGTTCCTGAGTGTGCTATAATGCATTAGTGTTCAAAGCAGCAGAAACCAAAAACAACTCACTGACAGAGGTTTCCAGAGCCACTCAGATCGTTTGATACACAATCTATTCTGCAGTTACAATGTGTGCGGAATGATGAGGGTCAAACGGTCTCATTAAATATGTAAGAATGCATTGTTTGCAGCCACACAGACAAGTACACATGGTTGCAGTGAACGTGCTTTGCATAGCACCAGAGATTTAAACAACCATTTTATATTTTTAAACTGTTTAAGGTTTAATTTTCAGAATTTTTTTGGAACCACAGCAAACAAAGTCTCAAATCTAAATCTGGATTCTTAACCCTTGTGCGATCTTAAAATTCTGTTTACTCCCCTTGTCCTACGGGTCAAAAATTACCCATCCTACCAAAACCCTAAAATAAAGCAAATTAATTGAATTTTAAATCCAAAATCTATTTTGCGTGATGAAACAATCTGTTATTTATCAATTTAACTCAATTTAATTCATTGTTTTATCATGTATTTTTTGCTACACTATACAAAAAGATGATCAACAGTATTACACTCTGGTGTTTAAATGGTTTTGTAATTCACGGGTCAAAAATGACCCATAAGACAATCCTTGTACCCTAGTGGTGTACAGTCAACATGAAAATATAAACAAAAACAAAGTAGCACTTTTTAGGAAATGTCATAAAATTTCAAGCCAGAAAAAGATGGTTTAGGGTATTTTTCCTACAGCTAAACATGCTAGTGGGTCACTTTTGACCCACAAGACAACACAAGGGTTAAAAATAGAAAAGGGACAAGAATGAACTATGCTGGGCACAGAGGAATCGTTGACAGTCTGGTGCATACAGAAGGTACAGGTCAACCATTAATATTACAACAGGAGAAAGAGATCCAGCAACCTGTTGATTCATTGTACGGGATGATAAAATACAAGATCCAAATGAGATTTTCTATACGACACTTAATCAAACTCAAGTTAAATATATTTGTGCAAGTTTTGTAATTTGTGAGCATATGCATTGAATGCATTCCCCTGTAATAAACAATGTCGAACCTATAGGATTGTACCGTAAAAATATCAATAGTCCAAAGAGTTTTTCAGCGCATGACAACATCGCCACTGACTCACTCCGACTAATCTTTGTTATCTGGAGAAAGTCTTTTGTAGCACTCCCAAATATAATGCAGAAAAACAATTTAAGTTTATTCCAACTCCTCTTTTTTCCAGGAAAGCAAACTGTCTGTACCTTGAGGATCTTGTAAGCGCTGCTCATCGAAGTGACTTTGTGGTTGGCATGAGACCCTCCCAGTTTACACAAATGACACACCGGCCGTCTGCAGACTTCACAGTACATGTTCACCTTCTCCATCTCATGCTCTGGACACATGAGTACCTGAGAAATTCAACATATTACACTATTATTGTCTGAGAAAGTCATCCGGGGCACAAGTGCTGCACACAGCTGCATACTATAGAGTTACATCATCCATTTAAACAAGGAGTTAAAATTAGACCTGAAGAATGTATGAAACAGTCAGCTGGAGAGCAGATAACTGCATGCAAGGTTAAAGCAACACAGATCAAAAATGAGCTGAAGGGAAACAGGAAGAGGTTCTGAACTTTAAGTAGTAGGAAGTTCTGAATAATAATAATTAAAGTCCTAAAATATACAGAGATGAAACTGCCTTTTTAAATGCCAAGATCCCCCATGGAGGTCAAGCATTTTTAAGTTGAGCAGCTTGATTAAATTGAGCTTCTCTAAGAGTCTATGAATCATTTTAGGTTTCATCATCACACAGTACCATTTGCATTTTATCTGAGACAGTAAAATTTACAAATTGCTACACCAAGTGGTGAGGCTAACAGTTGGCAATAAGCTTTAGCATGCAATGCATTTGTCTGTTTTCAACATTTAAACTCTGTTTCACAAAGTTACCATTTTGGAATGCCAATGTCAGACTGACTTTTAAAAGACACAGACTACATAAATCACCAAGAGGTATTTTTCATGTTCTCTAAATCTTAAAAAGAAAAAGAAAAGAAAAAAAAAAAAGAAAAAAGATGCTCAATACTAGTTCATTTTAATTTTTGCAAGTTAAAAACAACTCTTAACATTATTAACACTTAAAGAGTGCAAGAGGAAAAAAAGTTTTAAAACCACAAGGTTTGTCCAAAACTGATCCAAGACCTGGCAGTCAAAAACTAAAAAAAGTGTTCAGGAAAAATTATGTGCAGCCTTCAGAGAATCACACCTCACAAGCAATGTTGCAGTTTACCTTTGGCCTAAAATTCGTGGTGGGACCAACATACTCATGCTGGGCTTTGGGGGTGCCCCATGGATGGTGCAATTTGAAGCACTCGTTGCAGTAGCTAGCTTTGCAGTCCATGCAGCTCTTAGTTGCCTCCTGCTGGTTTTGAGGTTTACAGACGTTACACATGATTGCAACGGCCGCGCGGGCAGCCTGCCTGTACCGCTCGACGATGCTCTCCAGGGTGAAGTTACGGAACAACATGCTGATGCCGCGCTCTCCCAGGTCGATGTCATGCTGGCAGCCGGGGCATGGGATGGCGGTGACCCGGGGAGTCACAGACCCTCGGCGCCAGCCCGGGGATGAGATCGAACCTGAAGGAGAGCAAAGAGCCATGCATTAGGTAAAGTTCATGTGCCATTTGGATTCCTACCCTCAGGCCATTATGGTTCCAGTCTTGTTAGAGGCTCTATTTGGACATGCAAGCGTAATGAATTACAAGAAGGAAATAGTTTCCATGAGAGTCAAATGGGGGTCTTTGTTGAATCAGAGACCTCATCTGTGCCAGATTCTGGGTCGTTACATCATTGGGGGCGACATAAAAGCTATGATCAAAAGGGCAAAATGCCATTCTGAGCAGCCTTCACAAATAGGGCCTCTGCATGTTTCCCTTTGTGCTTTATTTCCACAATGACAACTGCTCAGAAACATGGGTACATGGAGCAAAACACCAGCACAGGCAATGCAGGGAGCAGAGGTCATCTAGAGGAAAAAAGTGCAGAAGGGGAAACCATCTGGGAAGAATGGAGCATTAGTGAGGATTCATCAGATGAAGACTGCAACCTACAAGCTAATTAGAAATATATCCAAGTCATCCAACACCTACAATGCAAGTGATGCTAATTTTAAGTGCAATCAATAATTTTGAGGAGTTTTCCCATTGGAAAAAAAAAAAAAAAATCTTAACATAACCGTGATACCAAGTAAAATGCTACAAATATAAATGTCAAGCAAATGAACAGATAAAGATCCAGTTTAATACAACACTAAAAATCTCTTGAAGCAGCAGAGCTTTCAAGAGATTTGCGCAATACCCATCTTGTTACTGATGCTGCAGCAGCATCACAACAAGGCAGCAGCACAAACTGTTCACAAGATCACATCACAAAGACAAGCAGTATGACCACACTGAAAGCCAGCAAACACACAGAAATTAAAATATTGTTTCACGTTTTTGGGGGACAGGGGAAGAGAGGAGTGCTGGATTTATCTCAGTTTGCAAGCCAGTATTTCCACCTCGTTTCCTGGGACCTGGAAATTAAATCAAACACTCCTCAGGTAAGCTAAACACACAAGGAGGCCACTTCAAAAAGCACTTCTGCAGGAACAAGGTGGAGCTGAAGGAAAGTAAAAAGCAGCAAACTGATTTGTGTAGCCATGTGCATGCTAGGTGAGATGGTGATTGTGTGGGGATGGCTTACTAGAAGGTGGTAAACTCTGAATATGGGCAAAATATGAACCGAAACCTTCCTACAGATAACTGCACATTATGGCAATAGATGTCAGTGGATGATGAAAGCCTTATTTAGAGCAACTAATAAACCCCATGGTCATTTCTATTCCGGAAAGGTGATCAATAAATGGATGTCTTTAGACCACATGACGACTCAGGACAGAGTTTGTGCCTGAACTGCAGACAGAATACACCTATAGCAAAAATATTAATATATGAATTATTTCCTACAGCTGAAGAAAGAGCTTAAAATAAGTAGGTCTGAAAAGGGACCAAGCATCAAACAGGGATTTTTTCTCCCCAGTCAAGAAAACAAAAGTTCATTAAATTGTTTCTTATTCAATAATAATCACTTATCTAAATGGAAAAAAAAAAAAACTTTCCCAATCCCTGGAGGTTTGTAGCTTTCGTCTTTGGTAAACTTCAACATTGCAACATGAATTTTCTACAAAGTCTTTAAAGTGACCCATTTTTTCACAAATTCTTGTTGAGGCAGTCTGCTTGCCTCGGTCCTGATTTTATGCATCTGTGTGAATGGAAGCGATTGGAAATCCTGATGACATTAATATGGATGGATGAGTGAACACTTGGCAATATATGGCATCGGACTCTGACCAAGTAATTTGTGAAAAGTTGGTTTTTATTTTCAAATCCAAAATCATCTTTGTTATCTATTTTCAATTTTCTTTTTATTTTAAAACTTATTTATGCTTTGAAGCATCTTGTTTAAATCAGCCAAGATGGGTTAAGTGGTAAATATATAAATTTTTAATAGCTTGTTACTCCTGATCCTAACAAGATCTGAGCATCAACAAAGTCGATATTGAGTCCGTTTTCTTAGTCATCAGTTTGATCAATCTAAAAACTCGAATGTGCAAAATAATTAGCAGTAGACGAAACATTATTTGTTTTTTTTACTCGCTGTATGATTGTCAGGTTTGGGATTATAAAGCGCTTCAGGGCAAACACACTTCTGAACTTAAAGTACTTGAGACTCAGAAAGCTTAAACATGCTTTCAACTTTATATGCCGTTATCTTTTTACACTGAGAACGACATTAATCCTTCTCACTAAAACAGTTCTACTTGCCAGCAGGATTTATGAAGTCCAGCCAATGAACACACATTCCAGTTTTAGATCAACTCCCAGGAAACCTCCACACCAATTTTGGTCCTTTGTGTTCTTTTTGGCAGAGGGCCCCTGTCTGCTTTAAAACATTTTTAATACCTTTGTCAGCATAAAACAGCCCTCTTATCAATCTGGCCTCTTAATGGATAAATATTCCTTTATATTTCCATCTGACAGAATGGAGTTTGTATGGTTGTGTTAAGAGGTAAAGTTGGAAATGTAGAGGTAGAGGTTCAACCAAACTAGGGTCTTAGAGGGGATCTATGGCAACACTGTACTCACTACTATAGCTACTGAAAACACGGATCCCGCGTCTACCTCGACTTCCAAACGACCTTCGCCCTGCGACTGCAAGCAATGAACAGAGAAGTGAGATGAGACCAACAAGAAAAATGAAATGATACATGATGTGAAAGTGACGAGTGGCTCCAACTGGTAAAAGCATTACAGTGGATAAGCAAACTTAAACTAAGGAAAAGGCAAGAAAACAAAACAGGTGGTGAAAAAAAAAAAAAAAAGTATATTTAACCAATGCTTAATTCTAATTGGTTATCTTTAAGCTTATGGGCTTAAAATAAAAATAATGGCACCACAAACATGTTTTATGTTAAGAATCAGGTCAGAAGCATCTGACAGCGATAAAAATGCACTATAAACTAAAGCTGTCTACTAAGAAAACAAAACTTGTACTTTAGACAACTTGTAAAGCTAGTTTTACCTTTAAAAAACAGATTTTTATATTTCTTCATAACCAACCCACTTTAAATCAATGTGAACCAATATTATCTGAGAGGCTAATATTTAGACAGTACAATATATTCTACTGAAGCACTACAAGGCTTATTGCATCCCCCCCTCCCTTCCAATAGTCTAGTTCTAGTCAACCAAGGACAGAGAGTCCTTGGAACTAATTTAATTTCTGTCACAAAATCCTTTGTGTAGCTCTGTTATGAATGCCAGACTCTGGAGCCAAATGACCAGTTAACATGCAGAGCATTGTGTTGATTTACAAAAGTTAGTTTCAGGAGTCATGAAATAAACGTTCAGGGGTAGAAACTGAAAGACACTCCTAATGTGAAAGTATCTGTCTGCAGGGACGGTGACGAATAATCTTGTGTCTTGCTGTTCCTACATTACAATCCTCTACAGAATAAATGCGAGTATCAAAACATCTTGGAAGAAACGTTTTCAGCAGCATGAAGGGGCTCAGTTCATGTGAAAAAAAACAAACAAACAGAATCTTTGTAGCTTTTTCTTGTCCTTCAACCAGAAAGTCCAAGGTAAACCCTCACATCGTCTTTGTTTTGCAAACCTTTTATTAGGCCTTCAAACTTCAAACTGAAAGTCCTTCAAAACAGAGATTTTAGATATTAAAACAAAAAGTCTAACCATTAACTTTTTAATCCAATTATCTACAGCTGATATAGCCATTGTTATAATATTCACATCTGAAATTTATCAGTTATGGAGCTAAATTCATGAAGCTTGTCACTGGTCACTAATAAATGCTAGTTTCTTTTCTGGATTTGTTCACTCATAAGTTTTGACCTTTCAATTTTGGGCGATTCTATTTTTTGTATAAAACACCTGCAAGACATTTAAACCAAGTTATTGTAACTGAGATGCATTTTATCATCAAAATTAAATGATGGTCAAAAAGAAAAGGTTTTTGTGACCACCATCTTCTTTCTCAGTACATCTTGTCCGAGCTGCCTACTGACAAATATAGGCGTAAGTCTTTTCCCCTCCGTTCATCTAATCCCTCATTCATTCCTCACAGGCAGGTCGCATCACTATGGCTACATGTTATCTGATCTCCAAGGAGTGGGGGCAGAACAACAACAAGTTTCCCCATTTGTGAGTTTGAGGCAGTAGTGTGCTTAAAGTTTAGCAAAAAACCCACAGAACCTGAGCCTCTTAGTCTGCAGATTAGATGCGTTTAAGACGTGAGCAAATTCACCACTAATCACAGAGGGAATTCCACAAGATCCATAAATAACCCAAGTTAAGAAACAGTGACAACAAATATTAAATGCAAAGTTGGTTTCTGCACCAGCAAATTGTGTTATTTGTTTACTCAAGAAAGGATTTGATCATTTCCTGCATCAACAGATGCAGTCCTGTCTGATGAAGAATGAGCTCTTTCAGGCTGCTGAAGCAGGCTTTGAATGAGAGTTTGAAAGCATACAGAGGTTTTTCAGCCAAGGCTGAATAACTTAATGAAAGCTGTTCACCTCACTGTACTCCAGGGATTTCTGCTCCTCTGGATCAAGTTCCTCAGGGTACATTATGGTAACGTGGCATCTCAGGTTCATAACTACAGCATGTCAAATCTGAAATAGTCATCAGGGGCATTTTTTGAAAGTAAGGCACAACCTATTCATCAATCTGAATTTTAAATTTGGTTTCTTATCCGTTGAGTCTGATAAGACTCTATCATAGATTCAAAAGGTGGCTACTTTAACTTTTAGCATTTTAATACGGTGCTTTCACGGATCGGAAAGAATTCACATTCTTGAGTTTCTGACCGGCTCGTCAGGTCAGAGACGATCAAACCAAAAAAAACAAAAACATTTGTTGAATCTACTTGGAGCTAATTTCGGTGTAAATTTCTAGAAACAAGTTACACAATAAAAAATTCTCCAGAGAATTTGATCTACTTTCATTTGAAGCAAAAAAATAAAAATAAAAACTATACAGTTAAGTGGTAAAATTGTTAATATTCCTGAAAGATTTAAATTTTCATCAGCCGTGGATCTCTTAAAAAATAAGGTTTTAGCTTTAATTTTATTTAAAAAGTCACAAGTTAAAAATGTATACTCTTCTTTAATATAAAAATATTTCTTGCAGCTACATCAGCCTAATCCCACTTTTAATTGCTGAACAGCTTTGTGCTTTGTTCCAGTTTTATTTGGATGATTTATGTGAATTTGGATGTGAATTTCCCTCTGCGATTAAATCAAAGTACATTAACTAATCTCAAAAGGTCTCATTCCCATCATCCTAATCCCCAATTCTGGATAATCAAGATATCTGAGCATGCAGCATCTCAACCTCACTGCAACCTACCCTGAATTTTAAGTTTAACAAACATTTCGTACAACTGTAGAAGTATTGGAAGGTGACAGAAAATTGCAGCTACTCTTTTATTCCCAAAATAAAAAATAAATGATTAAGAGGCATTCATTTCCCAGCAAGGGCATTAAGAGCAGCTGACAGAGACAATCAGGAGGCAGACAGATCTTGTCTCTGCACTTTCACTCTGCAGCCCATCAAATTCCTTTTTCTGTCCCATTGTGCCTATGAGAATGAGATTAGAAGAGGTTCTGATTGAAATTAACAGTTTTCTGAAGTTTATTCCAGTTTATGTGGGACAACAGCAAGAGGGAGGGCTGTGTCTGCACCACATTTAAACACACAAGTACTTGTCCTACTTCCTGCTGCTCAAACTAAGCCTTTTCACGCTGAACCAGTCATTTGCATCAGCTAAAAATTTGCATATCAGTTCACAAAATACTCACACTGCCTTTTTCTCCTCATTACTAAATGCATCCAGGAAGATTATAAAGCAAATATGATTTTGAACTACATGTGATTTGAAAGCAGAGTTAAAAGCTGAAGTTAAAAGGAAATTGCAAGAGGAACAGAATCACAGGAAGTTAACACTACTGTGGAAAAAGTAATTTTGACTTCAGTGGAAGCCATTAAACATGACCCAACACCCATCTTTTCCCAAGGTCTGGTTATTCATTTCCATCGGCTCAAATAACTGCTAATCAGGTCGAAGCACCGTTTTCGCGACAGCAGCTCCCATTAATAACTAAACACGCTGGATCTCAACACTAATCACCTCAACTCTAAATCCTGTTCCTGCAATACAAATAAAAACTTTCATTCCAGCCAGAGGAGAATTTAATCAATTTGCTTTCCTTACCGCCCAAACTCACCTGATCTGACAAGCCTGTCCAGCCTCTCCATGGAGGGGGAAGGCACCCTGGACCGCGGGCTGCCCGGCACTGAGCTCTCAGAGCCAGCATCGAACGAGTCCTCATAGTTCAGCATCAACAGCTCTTTGACGCACTTGTGGCAGACGCTGTGCTGGCAGGGCAGGATGAGCGGGTGGGTGAAGAGCTCCTTGCAGATGGGGCAGATCAGCTCCCGCTCGATATTCTTGATCGGGACCTGGCAGCGGAGGACTCCATTAGCAACAGCGTTTCCACCATAAAACATGGTTAAAATTTCAGGTTTTACTCCCACTGGGAATGTCATCTTGAACACAAGTCGCCAACATACAGAAGCTTGAAATGTATTTGGTTGGAAAATAAAGAAAACCAAACCAAGTTGGGGAAACAAACATGAAGGAATGTTTGATGGTTGGTAAACACAGAGATGTATACATTTTGGCTAAAGTGTGGCAGAAAACCAGCACAGATGTGAAACATGGAGGTTGTAGCATTGGATTCTGGGGATTACTGTTCATACATGATTAGATTTGAGGGGCATTGATAAAACCCTAGAGGCTGCAAAAGGCTTCAAACTGGGGCAGAGGTTCATCTTCCAGCATGGCAACACCCATTAGCACATGTCCAGATTAATAGTTTAGATCAGAGAATATTCATGTGCTACAATGGTCTAGGCCAGGAGAGCTGAAATCCAGTCCTCAACATGTCCTATCCTGCAACTTTTAGATGCATTCTTGCTTCTACAAACCAGAATCACATGAATGCTCACAGGCCTCTGCAGAGGTAAAGAGATGCTGATGAGCCATTTGATTCTAGAAAGGAGGCAAGTAAAAGTTGCAGGACAATAGAGCTTAAGGACTGGACTTGGGTATTCATGGTCTAGTCAAAGTCCAAAGTCAAATCCAATTGGGTATTTGTGGAAAGACTTGGAATTCTGATCTTGAACCATTTCACAAATAATATTTCAGTGTCTTGAGGTCCAACTCTGGCAGAGACATGCCAATAAAAACTTGCAATCGTAAATGCAACTAAAGGGGATTCCGTAATTAAACATACCTCAAACTTAGTTTTCATTAATACATCATATGAAATCCTAAACTCACACTTAGATGTGGGGTTTCAAAGCGAAAAGTTCATCATTTAAGGGTAATGAATGCAAAAGCACAGAACAAAATTAATTTGAATGGAAGAAACCGATGAAACAATAAGGTCAAGATTCATTCTGCAAATTTTAGGGGTATTCAGCAGCACTATTGTCACAGTGACCTCAATTTCTCACAAAGAAACCCCCCCCATTGACGCCACCAAAACAGCCACTTACAATGTTCTTCCCACGTTTCTGATAGCATTACAACAGTAATCACCATGTTCATTCAGAACCCAATAAAAGTTAAAAGTTTGAAAATATTTTTGGTTGCATTTCCATCAATAAATTAGACTCACCCAATAGTTTCATTTTTAACTACTACAAAATGAATGTAACAGTTGGTCATAATAAAATGGTTTCCAAGAAACCGTTGCTAAGACGATTTTTTTTTTTTTTTTTTTTTGTCTCTACCCCCAACATTGTCAGATACCCCATTAAAAAAAACATTTATGCAAAGTTTCACGCTTGTTTCGCCTTTCGAGAAATTCTATCCATATTTTTACACCAAATCACCCAGATTACATAACACAGGATTAACCCTAGCTAAATATAGGGAAACACGAACCCCCTTCAGTATCTCACGTTTTAACATAAAATGAGGACCAGAAAGTCATTTTAAAAGCTGCACAACAAACTCCTGGCGTCCGACAACCAGCCGCTGATTGTTAATTTAGCTCAGGCGGTGCGACTAAAACCAAGCTGCCACATAACCAGCGCGTTAAAGTAACAATACGGAGAAGGATAAAGGGAAGTTTGGTGACAGACAGACGAACAAAGCTGCCCACAAGCGGAAGAAAAAGCCCAATGAAGAGGAAGCGGAGACTCGACTCGGCAATGAATGGACGACTCTGCCTGCTCTCTGTCTGCGACTGCAGCAGGCTGATGGGAACAAACATTATCTTCTTACCGACAATGCACTGCTGCTTCGCCGCATCTCCGCAGTCACGATGAGGCAAACAATTTTCTATATTGTTTCTCTTTCTGTCTGAGGGTTTAAAAAAAAAAAAAAAAACCGCCTTGTCCGATTCAATTAGTCCAGGACGAACCGCAGCAAACTTTCACCGACTGGAGGAGGGGGAGATGCCAAGCGGCCTCGGCGGCGTGAATATAAAGAGTGACGGTGCGCTACGCCACGCAACGCCACGCAACGCCACGCTACCGCCGGGTGAATCAGCAGCTCCTCCGCTGCAGCAGCGAGTGCAGCCCGGGGGGAGGATATGGGAGGAAGGAGGGAGGGAGGCAGGGGGATGGACCTGGGAACTGAGATAGACTACTGCTGCTGCTGCTTTTATTGACTTCAGGAAAAAAAAAAAAAAAAACAACAACAAAAAAACATATTAAACGCCCTCTTTGTTGCTTTGATGAATTTCTACAATACAAGTTTCCACTCAATGACACTCCTTTAAAAAATAAAAAAATTAAAAAATTCAGAGCTACATCAATTTTCCTGACATTTTTCCACACAAATATTCTTCACACCGTATGTAGATTCCAGTTTAATCTATTAAATTGAACTGGAATAAAACGAGCAAATCTAGAACTTAATCAGCATGGATACTGTTTTTTTTTTTTGTTGTTGTTGTTGTTATGTAAGGAACACCAAAACAGAAGTGGGAAATGACAAATTCAGTCTTTTGGAGTTAACAATGGATCTTCCTGACATTCGGTAGATGTTTGTGGAGTTTCACAAGGCTCAGTGTTTGGACTCGTACTCTTTACTCACCTCCAGCCAATAAATAATTTGGAGCACACAGCATTGTTATGCTGATAAAACTCATCTATATGTATCCATAACATTGAAACTATGGCCCACTATATTCCTGTTCTGGCTTTGGTCAATTGACCCTTGGCAAATTTGTACTCATATTGGGTGTCTTACACATGACCATTTTGTCCATTCAGACTTAGATGTTGTAACTGTAAACAAATAATTTTGCACCCATTTGCAATTTTGGTCTTTTTAGGTAAAAATAAATAAATATATATATACATTTTGCATAAACCATTTGTCAACTCCTATCCAACAGGTGATGTTGGGTAGGGCGTTTTGTGCCTGTTTTTATTTCTATATTTTACTCATAGACTGGACAATTTAGTTATGATTCTAATAACTATTATCTACTGGCAAAGGGAAACTGTGACTAGCAACCTCCTGATTTAAACTGCAGGGCTTTGAATGCCTCAGCAATTTAAATAGGTCTAAATTGAAACAGTAGAACTCAGCAGTCTTTTTATTATTATTATTATTTGTGAAATTTAACTAATCAGCATCAACTTTCCTATTCAACTGTTACTTGTCCTGTTGAAACAGCATGTTCTGCCTTTGTATGAACTCGTTATATGAATCATGTTCTGTAAAGGTCCCCGGCCACCTAATCCTTCTGGTTGTGTAAAATAACTTAACTATGTTAGCACAGCATGAAATTACTTTCTGGTATGAAGTTGCAAAACAGGGGATATGTAAATGACTTCATTCACATAGCCTGAGTTAACCCTGCTGTATAAGAAGAACTTAACCGTCTCAGTCACAAAATGATTGAGATGGTCTCCAAAAAACTGCATCTTTTCGAAAAAGTTAAAAGTTCAAGATTTCAAAAGTATTATTTATATTAAAACATTCTAATCTTACAAAGACTATTTCTGGTAAACAAGAGCGTTTAGCCAAAATAATAATAAAAAAAGATACATTTTATTTCAATTTGAGTACAGAAAGGAATATCTTTTCAGAGAAAATCAACCCAAAGAACCATTTTTTAACAATTTTTTTTTTTTTTTTTTTTTTTTACTGCTATACAGTTTCTACACAGTAATGATAAAAGATAATGATAAAAATGGCTTTTGGTTATGCATATTCTGTTAGTTTAAATAAAAAAGAAAAGCACTGAAAGGAAAGAAGGAAGGAAAAGTTGAAGTGTCATCAAGTGTCACTTAGCTGGATTGAAAAGAAATTGTTCACCCAGCTGGGATTCCATTGATCAGATCCAAACTATATTAGCATTTAACAAAACAGTCTGATCAAATTTTCTCAATATTTGATGTGGGTTTGCACTGATTACACTACCATTATTTCAGATCATGTAAATAATGTATCAATCAACTGCTCTATGTAGATCTCACGCTGCTGCTTTTTAAAGTAGCAGAGTGAAAAGTTTAGGTTAGAAAAGCTAAAAAATGTTGAGTCTTTTTTAGGGGCGGTGTAAAACGATTAATTATGAAGTCACAAAGGGCAATGACAGTATCTATAGCCTTAGCGGAATTACTTTCTTTGTCTTTAGCAAGCAGAAATGTGTTAGTAGGTCAGTGGTTCTTTAATACTGTAGACAGTATCTATTTTCTCTCCATCACAAAAGAGGTTTTGTATTGAGATCTGCCAGCTGGCTTGAGTAAAGTCCCCCTGCTCTACCTTTACCTGTGATCCAGTTTTGTCTCACAGTGGGACATCCTGAATACTCCAAGCTCCTTTGAAACTGTTGAAATAATCAGGCCAGTGTTCGCTAGGTTTACTGAATAGATATGTCTGACATTAAGAGTATAAAAATCAGCCTCTCAAATGTTTACCTTTACAGGTGCTGCTGATTTGTTCATTTGGAACACGGAGCATTTAAACCTAGCAGTCTCCACCTTCTGGGTCGCCTTTGGCGTCCACTCTGCCACTTGATGTTTGTGGTGATCTGCTGCCAGGCCTTGGCTCCCCTCTTTTTCGCACCTCAACACTTCCAAATGCACTCATACCTCACATCCAATCATTTGCACTACACCGCTGATACTGACGTCCACAATCCATTGTTGTTTTTGTTAATAAATATTTATTTTATTGCACTTTAACCACTGCATGGCTTCTCGTTTTGTTATGACCTTGAGCCAGTCGTAACAGAGGCAAAGATCAACGATAGAGCTGGATTAGGTGAGTTACATGAAGGAAATATTTTCAAAGGAAAAGGCAGTGCAAGTGACAATAACTTGTAAATGTAAAGAGCATTTAGAAGTAGAGGCTCAAATAATAACATATTATTGTCAAAGAAAAATTCCTAAAATTGTTCTATTTCATTCTGTTTTCATCCTTACAGATTAGCTATTTTACTTCAGAAAAGGGAAATGTTTCTCAAACTGCTGCAGCAAGGAGTGGCTCTAGTTTTTTGGGGGAGGGTATGAGGGGGAACCAAGTCTCCATGGTGACCATTAGAGGATATTTGTATCCCATCTGGTTGTTCAGAGAGCATGCCAGAAAATGGCTTTTCTGCTCTACCATCACAAATGTAAATGTGTGAGAGGAGTGTGTGGTTTGGTCACACTGAGTTGCACCAAAATCCATTTTTCATATTTTATCCATTTGTCTCAGTCCTCATGTTTCTGAAGAGTCTGGTAAAGGGAATTCTTCTCTGATGCCTTGTTTCAAGGTTGTTGATATGTTATCTAAATTGCAGTTAGTTATTTTTAAAAAGTATAAAAAAAACAGCAAAGGTTAGTTATATTCTGCTAAAGTTATTTATGCCAATAAACACTATAATGTGGAGTTGTCAGTATTTTGGATATATATGATGCTACTTTTCAAGTAAATGTAGTGAAAATGCTGTTGTATTTTTCTCCTTAGCTACAATAAGGAACACCTAATGTACTAATATATATAAAATTTTAACAATATGTGCAGTAAAATAAATCCTCAAAACTGCACACATTATAATAACAGTAGCATTGATCAATATATTTAATGTATATTTGAAGACGATAATTCGTGTTGATTTTAATGGTAGCATTTAAGAAAATGTCATGTTTACTGCTTGTTGCATAAATGGCTACTGTATTATGTTTTTACTGTGTAAAGGTCTTTGAACTTCCTTGTGACTGAAATGTGCCTTGCAAATAAACTTGACTTGATTTGACTCAAGTCAACTGGGATACAGTTTCTGTGGTTCAGTTTCATATAGTCTGTTTTTTGTTGTTGTTTTTTTTCAGTCAACGGCTCTATGCAGGCCGTGAATAAACCTCAGAGCTGGCTGGAAACACACATTGGTCTTAGGTGGGCAAAGACTGCGGCTCGCTCCATGCCGGAAACACCAGAAAACACCTCTGTCTGAAATATATCTGCTCCCACATATTGGCAGAAGTCAATGACCTGTCAGACTGCAAACCCACCCAACAGAGATGCACCTCAAAGCCAATGCCGCCATTGGATCAAATTGATACAGTTTATAAATCTGCATAAATGTAGAGTATAATAATTAATTCGGCACATGTAAAGAGAACAGAAAGGCAGATGTATATAGTGTGTATAGGATAGGAGCTAAGCCTATACACTTTGAGCAAATAGAATAGGCTAATTATAGCTCATATCAGAATAGAATAGAATAGAATAGAATAGAATAGAATAGAATAGAATGGGTGTGAGTGAGCATGGCTTCCCGCCTCTGACAGCCTGCAGGCCGGCCCCCGGCGCTGACGGGCAGACCGCTGCTGTCAGAAGAGCCATAAATCATCGGGATGAGGCTCACCTCTCCCCGCTCGATCCGCTCCACGATGCTGGCGAACTCCGTCATGTCCTCGGAGTCTGACATGGCTGCAGATGGGGATGGATCCAGAGCAAGCGCGCACCTATGCGGACCGCTCAATAAAGCGCAGCTGTAATGTAGGGGGAGAGAAATGGGCTGCAGAGTCTTAGAGGAGGAGGATCGACAGGCTGCACAGGGGAAGGTGAGATGGCATCATGTGGCAGGAGCAGCTCCTCTCATCACCATCCTCTCTCCTCCCTCCTTCCTCTCGCTGTGTGCAAGAGCACGTTTTGTCGGGAGAGTCTACAGGACATGCGCCGGCTGCTGCTGCTGCTGCTTCTATTCTGAGGAGAAAAAAAAAAACCCCGCCCTCGTCTCTACTGTACCATCTCCTCCTCCTTCATCATCCTCTTCATCCCTCGGCGGCGACGTCTCGACCCACAGAGCCCTTTGTACCCGCCCCTTCCAACATCGACCACCGCTGACTCTGGTTTTATCCACCAGTCGACATGAATGGTCCCATTCTTGGAAAGATCAGAATATGGGAAAGAGGTTACAGAGGAAGAATCCTGAGTCTGTTGGTGACATCATGTTAAGTGTTTTGGATGTGGCTAAGTGACTCAAATATGAGCACCTCTCTTTGTATTTTTATATTCAAGAAATTACATGTACACAGCACGAGGTGAAGCACCCAAAAAGTATTCTGCAAAAAGGCTACATGAGTACTGAGAAATTGTCTGATTAATATTGAATCATAGCATATGATGTCATCAGTCAAAATGTAAGGTTTGTGCAAATTGAGGTATTTTTAAAGCTAAAATGAAAAAAAAACAACAAAAAAAAAACCCTATGAAAAAGGTGATAAATATGTAAGAACAAGGTAAAGTCTTTCAATAAATAGTGCTTACTGTATCTTCTTGATCTATACATGGCACATCGTGTTCACCAGATAGAAAATGACACTAAAACAATAAAGCTTTTGTAGAAAAAAAAGCTTCACTTTATCATAAGCTGTAGGGTTGTCCCTGTCGCTGCTGCATTTTTGGTTACAACAGGATTGTTCTTCTTTCAGTAAAGTTACCAGCAGTGGTTTACAGTAGCCAGAAATCTTACTTACGTCAGAGCAGCGAAGCAGTGTGTGCTCACAAACACAAGTTGGTGAAAAACAGGATCAACCTGAGGCTACATGTAGACTCTAAATTTGCTGGAGAGAAATGAAAAGCTGAGAACAGTTGGTCAGTGTAACTGAGTGTTATGACAGCTGAGAGGGATCATGGCCTGAGGGAGTCTGAAACAGAAAACCAGAGCGAAGCTCAATACATATGAAGGCTAAGAAAGAGCAAAGAAACCAGTTCTTAATCAAACTCTCTGTGTTCAAATCATAGCGGCTTGATTTTAGTTTTCTTGATCAATTTCAAAACTCATTTCTATGAGTGTGTTTTGTGCCTTGGAACAGTTGCCTTTAGATGGCAGGAAATTCGTCAGGCTGCTTGAAAACAATTTAGAAACTGCAGCGGCTTGATCTGATCATAAACTGTAAGATCCTAAAACAACAGTGGGCTTAACATTAGCAAGACAATGCTGTCATGCTGCTTTCACGAAGGTCTGAAACTTGGAGACTCTCGTATGGACAAATCTGATGGCACAAATATTGCGTTATTTACAGGTGAGATGACAAGGAAAAATGCTTGGAAGAGTCTATGTGAAGCTTTTTAACCTAAGAACAGTTTGCCAACTATAAAGCACGGTGGTGGCGTCATGCTGAGGGTCTGCTTAGCTGCCAGTTGTATTGATGCTTCAGAGAAAGTGAAGAATAATGAAGAAGGACCGCCTCTATTTTCTCTGACTTCGCCTTGAGTCAAAAACTAAATGGTTGGAAGCCAGAGACAGTTTTGTGTTCCCACAGAACAAACATCAAAAACACACCAAAACTGGTTCCCAGCCGTTAAGAGAAGAGTGGTCACATGTCCCGACAATCAGCAAACTGCTGACCTCCAGATTTGGTCGGGGGTGCATCTCGATGCGGCTCAGCCGAGCAGCTTAACGTTGGCCAGAGCAAAGTGGGGCGACAGCGAGAAGCCAGGATTAGGTTTGTGTTTTCCATTTTTCTGGCAATGCCACTTGCTCCGCATCAGCAGATGGCCTCATGGCTTTGCGCAGACAAATTCCCTCCACCCCGGTGAGCATGGCGAGGGGGACGCCAGAGAGCGCCCTGACAAAAAGCAGCAGGAGGATCACTGCATACATAACTCAAAAACTGCAATCGTTGCCAAATGACATCATGGCTGAAAACCCGCAAGGCTGAAGTATGTGATTAGTTATCGCAAATCACTTTAAGACAAACGAACAAGAAAAGCTTTAGTTCTTTGAATTTCTCTAGGAGCAGTCTCTTTTCTCAGAGTAAATCTGGGCTTGGTCAACAGATCCTCATTCGGTGTGAAAGGGGCCAAGTCATCATGCAGCCATTTATCTTCGAGGCCTTGGTTTCCCAGCTCACAGCTTGGGAAACCAAGCTGTGAGCTGCTGGCCGTATGTAATTGTGCATTGTTCAGCAAAAGGAGCATGGATTTATTGAACTCTGAATATCCTCCTATTAAAAATGTAGGAGGAAAATCATTTATGTTTGGAGTTTCAGATATCCTCCATTCCGGTTCCACGGGAAATAAAGATGAATTTGGACTTTAGGAATTGTTTCTAAGAGAACGGGTTACTGGGGTAATTCTTTTACTGCTTCGTTTACAGCATCCACCAGGGCAAAACAGATTGTCAGGGTACAACTCCACTCTCCTCTCCTCCAAAAAAAGGGCCTGGTGAGAAGATTTGCACTGGTTACATTTTACTCTAGGAGAGTGGTTTTCTCAGCATCTTGTTTCAGTCCTCTATGTTTAAACTCTACATTAAATGGCTTGTGAATAACAAATTCATGCTATTGGCTGTCTGTGGAGAATAAAGGCCTAACTCATGTGTTTAATGTAATATTTAGGGTTTAAAACAATTTTGTTGGAATGTTTTAGAGTGTAAAGTTCCACAATAAAATGTTAGTCTGAAGTCAGGAAAGTCCAAAGAAAACAGGAACCGTGCTCTCTTGGGACACGTTGCACAGACTTAATTTATTAAGTTTTTAAGTTATCAGTTATTTTTTTCTCAATGTGAAGAGATTTTAATCCGGTTATAGAATGTAAACACCGAAAATGAAAATCAAAAGTTAAGATTTATGGTGACAGCTACTGTCGCCTCTGCTGATAGTTATGCAGTCTAGATGAAACATCCATTGTTTTAATGATGAGGTCAATTTTCTCTCCTTTCTACGCTCGTGTGTTAGTTGATCAGAGGACCATGTGCAACAGAAATGTGACCGACCTGTAACTTCACAAGGTTGCACTAAAGAAATAAATGGCTTGTTATCCAATATGTTCTTTATTCATCCAGAAAAGTCATGTCCAATTCAGAGGTGAGCTCCATGCTAAAAAGAAAAAAAGAAAAAAAGAAAAAGTCGTTACTCGTGTTTAAATGTGTGTGACACATTATTCACGTTACAAATTTTATGGCACTTCATAATGTGCTTTAATATGCTGGAGACAACTCTTAACTGCCCCATAAAAAGCTACATAAACCAGCGAGGTCTCTGCCCAACTGAATAATTAATATTTTGCATTGATTGGCATATCTATCCATCCATCCATCCATTTTCGTACACCCTTGTCCCTGGTGGGGTCGGGAGGTGCTGGTGCCTATCTCCATCCAACGTTCCAGGCGAGAGGTGGGGCGATTGGCATAGCTTTCAGCACAAAATGACTGAGGTAAATGACTACCTAAGATGATTATTATATACTCACTCACATCAGCTAGATTAAAGCTGTTATTGGATAATGTTTAAGTCATTCTGCAGCAGATTGTGGTTTCTAGATCGGGTCTCAGTGCCACTTTTGTCTCACATTACTGTGTCAGCGGCAGCATTGGAGTCAGAGTCTGTTCAGTTCGGCTCCCAGGTGGGATGAGGCTCAGCATGTGAGATCCAGCGAAGCCCCCCTTCACAGATTTTAATTAGGTCTTACTTACTGACCTAGTAAAGAAGAAAGACCACAACGCTCCACATGGCAGGAAAATGAGAGGCAAATGAAGCGGATCGGTTTAAAAATAGAAAAATAGTTGAGTCACCGGGCTTCAAACAGCCGTTTTAAAGTCTGGAGAAGTCGAGGATTGTTCTGTTTACTCTTTGGAGTATCATCAGATTTAGATGCTGAGCTCTTGATGTATACAGGATACTTAATAATACTTTTTCTTACAAGTTGTACTTATGAAATATCCTAGTTTCAGCAATAGAATAGGTTTGTCCCATCCACTCGTATTTAGTTTCTTTTCCTTTCCCTAAATGTCACCGAGCTCCGTCTCTCTTTCTAAAATGCATTAGCTTTGTGTGGAGACAGATCTGTGTGCTGGCTGTTGAAAAACGGACACATTTCTACTTTGTTTTGCTATTTATCCCATTTCAAAATTAACACTGGCTATTCAGAAAGGTGACATGGTGATTGCCATTTCAGATTCTTTAAATATTTTATGCCCGTTTCCCAACTTAAAACTATTTTTAAGTTAGGAAAAAAATAATGACTTTTTTTTTCTCCAAGTTTTTTTTAATTGCCTGATTACAAGAAAAAAAAAAAACACAAAGCAGAGCTGACTTTACGAAATACATTTAGAAAATGAGGATCAGCAAGATCATCAGGGCTGTTTTTTCCCCAACTTCTTTTCTCTCTTCGTTGCACACAGATAAGCTGAATAGGAGCACTATGTACCTGGACTGGCCTGGTATGGGAAGAGCTCCTGAGCTTTTGTTACGGCAAACAAAAAGGTAGATTCGGTTGCACATCTTTGTGCTTTGAATGCTTACATCCCACAAGAGGAATCAAGACAAATACAACGCTTTGCAAAAGTATTCACGTCCGTTGAACTCCTCCTAACTCACAGGATGGGAGTTGGGAGAAGCAGCCATGATCACCATGGCAACTCTGGAGGTGGGAGAATCTGTTGACAAGACCAGTGATAATTTTATCAACCAAAATTTCGGTAACAGTTTTCATCATCCAGTGAAAATGAGACAAAAGTGAAATAGCAGCTCATATGAGTATGTTAAGATCATGCTAATTTTTACAAAATGAACAGTACTTTTTTCACATTGTCATTTGGAAAGATGGGTTGTGAAACAATGAACATCATAATTATGGTTTTTGAAACTGTAAAACAAAAAAAGAAGAAGCTAGTCTAAGAAAGAAACAAAAAACAAAATGTTTTAAAAGTTAAAACTCTGTATTGCAAAATCTGTTTTTGGCTATTGCAGCTAAAACTAAACTATTATATCAGATGCTACTACATTAAAATATGAGGCCAAAAGACAAACATGTATTAATTATTGCCGTATTAACTACGGCAATAATTTTGATCTCCACACATTTGGTCTTTATGGCAGTGAGACAGGAAAAAAGTTTTTAAAATTTTTTTTAAAAAAGCCTGAAGACCTATGGTCAGTTTGCCATAAACCATGCAGAAGAAGGTGCTGCAGTTAGATGAAACTAAACCTTGAACACCTTCCTCCCCATAGCGAAACACAGCAGCGGCAGCATCATGAAACGGGAATTATTTTGAAATCAATTTATACCTTTCCATCCATTTTGCATTTTGGTCAATATTCCGATAAAACTCTGAGGTTTGTGGTCGCATCCTGAGGGATTTACTTTTCCAAGGCACCATTTGATAACACAAAATGCACACAAGTGTCAAAGATAGTACACATTTTATTAACCATAAATACAATTTCTGTGCCAAGCGAGAATCAGCATTAGTCCAAACTCGAAAAGCCGCACTTCAAGAACACGTCACACACCAACACCTGCAGGTCCAGGTCTTCTGATGTAAAGACTTTCTGGTCACATCCCCAGCAGAAGTCGCATCTTTATAGACATTTACATCTATCTACACCAACATTTCTATAAAGCATAGAAAAAATAAACTCCATTATATTGTTTTGTTACATGATTTATCGTTACAATATGTATAGCAGTGTTTCGTAAAACGGCATGTGGTGTTTTGGCTGCATCTCTTGGACAATCTTTTCACAGCTTTTGGAAGCACAAAGCAGCGCTGTCTGTATTTCATGCTGCTGGAACCGAGGGGCTCGTCTACTGTGCAACATGAGCTAAAGTAACCATTTACTAAAATAAATGTAATATGAGCTAAAATAACCATTTACTAGCACTGATAAGTGCCAATGTTTAAATAAATCCTAACATATTTCTGGACGATACCAATCAGAAAGCAGCCTACTTATATCTGATCATCACACATGTAAACAACACATATTGTCCTAAACAAATATCCAGGTTACACTTCCCTCTTCTTTTGTAGGTTGAATTGATATTCACTGTTATTTTTCATCCACGCAAAATCTAAATTAGGCAATAAGAGAAGCAAACGAAAGCCAAGCATTCAGAGAGCAGCAATGGAAAACAATCCATTAGGCACAATAAGGAGGCAAGCTGGAGAAAAGTGGCTTCACCATGTGACTTCATCTATGTACACAGACAAATAAAAGCCAACCTGGATCACTTTGGTTGGAAACCAAGAAGAAAACTGATTACTTACAGTGCTCCAGTTAGCTTTATGTTCAACTAAAGAGAACAGGCTTGTAGCATGTAGGTAAAGAAAACAATGTTAGAGCGTGTAGTAGAAAAAAAAATCCACACATTTCAGCAACATTTTTAACAAGTGTCAAAGCGTTTTGTGGTAAAGGTTTCTATGCATTATGTGTATGTACTAAGAAAATGGTAACATTATTTGAGAACGAGAAATTGTTTCAGATCAGTGCAAAATAAACAATACCACACATTAGTTAAGAATCCTATTGTTTTCATGCCAAAGCCGAGGATTTGGTCTGGATTCAAAGAGCTGAATCCAGCCTCTGACAGCTTACTTTTAATAATAGATGGCTCACGTTATTTATTCATTCAGCTCCCCTCACATCTTCTCCCCTTTTTTTATTTTCCCTGATAGCAGAGCCAGCCTCAGTGTGACTTCTAAATGCAGTCACAGGCACGTCTGCACACAGAGAAGAGCTGCAGGTAAACAGGCAGCAGACGGGCAGCTGTTTCTGACATGCTTTCAAAGCATCTCATCACCTGTCAACTCGGGGAGCAGGTGTTACCTCACACTGTGGCCTCATTATAAAAAAAATAAAAAGGTGTTGCTTCACACAGCGATGTGTGAAAGCTGGAAATGTTTTTCTTGCCGCAAGACAGACGACTGATGTAAAGGCAAAAGGTGGAAAGACTCTCTTTGCCAGGTCATGAACGCCATTTTGGACCTCAACTCAAACACCTGCAAAGACGTCTGACTGAACTGAAAGTAAAGCCAGAGGTCCTTCTTGCAGTCGGTTCTGATGGCAATCAACAGCTAAGAAGGGATCATGAAGGGCAGAAGCCGTTTCTGCTTCCTGACATATGGAGGTGCAGTCATGGCCATTGTTCTTTATTTCATCCTGCATCCTTCTGGAGTTACAAAAAAAAAAAACAATTCAAAGAACCGTTTCCTCTGGTTATGATGCCATTGTCTAATCTCTCCGTAGATTTGCAGCTGGATGCGACCTCACATGGGAGGAGGAAGCAGGTGAATGAGTTCAGTTCAGGGGTCATGAGGAGCCTCCCTAACACACTGCTGGAGATTTGTTTTTAATTCAAGAGGGGAGATTTACAGCGCTTGACAAAATTGTTCATACAATTTTTGCATTACAAGCAAACAATAATGGAGTGGAAGGAAAATTACACGGTTTTCAAAATTCTATAAAAAATATATATATATATATAATTATGACACCCTAAATAAAATATACTGTTACCAATAACATTCAAAAGTAATTAAATTAATAAAAAATTATAAATAAATTTTAAAAATTACAGGAGAGAATAAACCATGGAAGCAACCAAGAGGCCCAGGGTAATTCTGGAGGAGCTGCAGGGGCCCACTGCTCAGGTGGGACAATCTGCTGACATTAAAAGTCTGAGCTTTTCCTCCTCACATGTGTGATCCTCACAGAAGAAACCATGTTTGGAGTTTGACAAAAAGCAAACATGTGGAAGAAAAGGCTTTGGTCAGATGAGACCAAAACTTTTAGGCTCACAAGCAAAAGGCGACATGTGATGGAAACCCAACCCTAAACACCACACAGTTTTCCCAACTTTAAACATGGTGGTGGGAAGCTTCGTTTTCACTAGGAATAATAAAACTAGTCAGGGTTTTATTATTTCTGAGATGAAAGCCTCTTATTGGCAGCAACTCTTTAGACTTGGGGAGAGGAGGAGGAAAACAACCCCAAGCACACGGCTAGAGGTACAAAGAAATGTGTTAGAACACAGCGTTTTGATCTGATAAAATGCCCCAGTCAAAGTCCTGAATTACATCCAATGAAGAATCCAATGTTTGTAGGTGCTTTTCATCAAATATGAAGGAGATTAAGCCATTTTCCAAAGAGGAGCTACACAAACAGAACAAAGAAATGCTCTGGACTTTAGATTTCTGAAAAAATATTGAAAACATTGTACAATTTTCCTTCCATTGCATAATTACGAGCCACACAGGGTGTGGTCTGTCAGATAAAATCCCCATTAAAAAGGCTTCAAGTGAAACCAATTCCATAATCTTCTTAAAATTTGTAACTAATCAGCAACTGAGGTACATTTAGCCCCATTTCAAATGTCACCCGAGCAATTCCGTTTTTATTTCAATCTCTTGAGCTTTGAAAATTAAAGCCTGCAGAGGTGAAACTGGAGAACGTTGCAGCGAGAAGCTTTAGGGAGTAAAACTTTAGGGATGGCATTAGATTTCAAACTGAGGAGCAGAGGTCATGACCCATTAAGACCTGATGCATCATGAGAGGTTAAAAACATTCAACAGCTACGTTCAGACTGAAGTGACAGGCAGGTTAGCAAAGCATAGAAAAAGAAATAAAGCAATACATCTTTGAAGAAAAGTGTCATAATTAAAAAAAATAAAAGGCCATAAAATAAAGATGGAGGCATCTGACGTTTGTTCAAGTCTCCAGTGAATTACACTTTCTGGCACATTATTATATTGTATTTTCACAAACCGCACCGCATAGCTTTATTAGCAACTACTTGTTTTTTGTTTTCCTTTTTTTTTTTAAAGGCAGCAAAGAGGTGTGGCGTATATTGCTCAACAAATAAGTTGCTTTAGATGGAATTTAAATGAGGTCCTCAAGTGTGTAAATCCTCACAATTCCAAACAATTCAAACTTCTTGAGCAGCCAAATATCTCTGAGACGCGGCAGAAGTCCAGCCGCCTTCGACCGGTGACTGACAGACGGCGTCTGCTCCAGAGTTAGCGCAGTAAATCGTCCTGCTTTCACTGCTGTCCGACGCAGTTGCCGGCGTTGTCCCTCCACGTCTGCTGCAGCTGCTGGAGGTGCTGAAAGGCTCTCTGGGTGATGTTAAGAGCTGGGTGGACCTTCCTTAGGTCAGGCTCTCCGATCAGAGACAGGCCACACAGCCCCAAGTAGGCATGAAGAGGGTCTGGAAAGACGAAACCACGGACAAAAGGGAGAAACCAGGTCAGTGCTGATAACAGGAGCCCCAGCAGAACCCTCTGAATGTGACAGAGCTAGTACTTAGAGTGGATGTTTACTGATTGATTCAATCTATAAACTTATTGGACCTTTCAGCTGTCCCAAGGTTTGTAAATTTGTGTAATGAACCCTTAAGGACATGTGAATAATGCACGCTGCTTGGCCCTTAGGAGAGTCTCTCTCCCTCGGGACGAGGATAGAAGCTCCACAGGCCAGTAAGTGGACCAGTAATTGAATTATAATGAAACGACAGATGATTGGACATTAGATTCAATCACAGAACCATTAGCTTCACCCATCAAGACTCAGATTCAAAGTCATACCAATGAGAATGTGGATTCAAAAGGCCTATTACAACGACTTTCAATCCATGTTTAATATTGAGATACAGTGAGCCAGCCACATCCTGCAATAAACGACTGACACAGGAGAAACAAGTAATGTGAAACAATCAAGTGGCTGCAGAGTGCTTGGATAGAATGAAGGGCAGCTTGTGCTACCCTTCACTTCACACCTACTTGCAAACTTGCAGCCTAAACCTTGAGGTCAACATCCTCAGCAGTCACTGGTTTCTCAGCAATTTCAACACGGCTGTGATGAAGTCCTGGCTTGTAAGTGTCTGGCTTTCATTAATCTGACTTTTTTTTTTTTTTTAAGTCAATCTAGTCTATAAATAGCATCGGCAGCCAAATAGGCTTTTGGTAATTGGTTTGTTTCAACAAACCAATTACTTAAAACTAAATTGAAGTCATCACTATCAACAATCATATAAACACCAAGTTAAAAAAACAAACAAACTGTGGCTATTAATGAGTTGTGTCAGTAAATGGATGTTTAGTCTGTATTTATGCTCCTCTCCTCTGTGGCATCTTTGCAGCCAGCCATACAAGAGCAAAGCAAAACATTAATCTGCCATCTTACCTCTGACTCGTAATTTCCCTTTAGATTTAGCGACACATCAGACAGGTACCATCTTGTTCAAGAATCTCCTTTGTTGTTAAAACTCTCCAGCTTCTACACTTGTCTTATATGTTTTTTTTTTTTTTTATCTTAGTACATTGCAAATAATACATTTTCTCAAATCTACCAATCCTTACTAGACCTTGTCACAGTTTCTTGTCAGTAACTTAAAAACAAAAACATTCAATGAGGAAAATAAGTTTTGGAATGGCAAAACAAACAAAAGTACCTCTTGATAAATTAATTTAGCTTTTGTTTAATGGAATGAGGAGTAAATCCTAGACATTCAAATATTACGTGAATTTTCTTTGTTCCACACTGTTTGTCTTCAAGACGTTACAGAAACTTTGGATGTGAGGCGAATCAAGATACAGGAGAAGTCTGGCTGGTTTCTGTGACGTCTTGGATGACTGTGAATCTACACCAGTTTCTCCAATTGCAATTTAAGAGCTTTAAATAAAACCTTTTTCTATCTTTGGCTTTTTCGTCTCTTATTCCACATTTTAACAAAGAATAAAGAATTTCCTAGCAACAAAACACAAAGAAAAAACAAATCTGGAATCATTTTGATGCAGGTCTGGATCCATTGTCCGACATCCAAGTAACCAACCCTGTTAGCCTGAACCAGTTGTTCCCACTGTAATGGAAACATTACTTCACTATTGTTTCCTTCTTCCATAAAACTCTTTTATTCATTTACATTCACAAGCCTAAGTCCTGTCTGTCCCTCCTGAACACTGTCCTCCTGTCTGTTTGTGGTAACACGAGAAGCTCCGTCTGCCATTTCCTCAGGCTACCTATAAACAATCGCCTCATCAATTACCCAGCATGAGGGCAGGCAAGAACACCACTACTGAAGGTTAGGGTTACAGGAGATTCTTTTACCATTGATCTGAAGTAAAACTGGCCACCACAGCTCCACCCTGTTTCACTGCACCTGTGAAAGATGAGGCGCAAACTGTTCTGCTCAAAGAGAGGAAAATAAATGAGCTGAAACTGCTTAGATCCACAATGTTTTGTCCCTAATGCGAGATCTTTGAAGCTACAGGAGAATGAATAGGAAGCGCTACACAGTCATTAAACATGCCATTCAGCGTCTGCTTTGCTCCTGTGGTTGTTACAGCACTATAAAAACACCAGGCATTTCTGGTTTTTGGATGCAAGAACCACAAAAAAAACAAAAACTACAGCATGGTGTTTCTACTGTAGATGGTAGAAGTCAAGTGGCAACATTTACCTGGATGGCTGTCAGGCCACTTGGCGAAGCCGCCGACCAAACGATCCTGCGTGGACAGAATGAAGCTCCTGTTTTTCCCAAAGTGTGTGAACTGGAACACATCCAGGAGCTGGAGAAAAATACAAAAACCATCAAATTAGAAAATATTTTAAGAACTAAAGATGTATCAATCAGGATTTTCTTGACTGATACTGATTTCCAGAATCTTTTATAATTTTCTCAGAGATCTTTCATGCATGTAGTTTTGAATCCATTGGTAAATTAAAAGGTTCTCTCCAAAAGGACATCAAACATTAATGGATTTATAGACTGATGACAGCAGAAGCTTTTAGTTTTAACAAAACTCCAAAGCAACCTTAAAGTTTGGAGTGTAAGGCTGCTTAAACCTCAAACTTGTTTCTGTAAATTTAGAGTGTAAGACACAGCAGGCATTGATTTATTATGTGACAAAGAAGGAAGACATGTCAGTGTTTCCTACCTCCAGTGTAGCTCCCACCCAGAAGGAGTAGCACGTATCCACAGGTTTGTTGGGACGTCCGTGGAAGCCGCTCTGCTGCCTCATGATGCACCAGCGCCGGATCCTGTTCAGCTCGCGCGGACTCAGAGCCTCGTCCAGCCGGCCCATCAGGCACAGCGAGGCTATGGCACAGTACGTCCAACCACCTGGCACATGGGTCACCGAGTTATCACATAAAGCTGCAGTCTGGGGCGCACATCTGTTCACTATGGATATTAGTATCTCTGTGTTTAATAATTACAATAATTATACAAATGCAACTTTAAGGCATTCTAAAAACAAGAGTTGGGAGCAGCAAACTCAAATTTAGGGATTAGTTTCTTTTATCTAAATGAAGTCAAAACTACACAAAAACCCTAGTAAATATAATCACCATTTTTTTTCACTTGTCATCAACAAGCTTCTGGTATAATTCAGTCTGAAAATTTTGATTAATCCTCAAGGCAAAACTTATTTAAATCAGTTGTTTCCTGGAACACAACCAGCTTTGAATCATTCTCTATTAATTTCCATAAAAGCTTGGGATGTTGCTTTCGGGATGGAAACTTCTTAGGTACTTAATATTTGCATTTCTTATCTCTTCAAAAGTCAATTTAGATACGTGTGTGGGATTATCGAGCTGTTGATGCACCCGGTGTCAAAGTTTGTTGTTTATTGTTGTCACAACCTGATGCTGCCATCACTGGTACAGGGTTAGTAGGTTTTAACCCCCCACTTTCAACTGTCAAACATACTTCTTGTCATTGTGGCATAATAGCTCAACAATGATTAGCTGATCAGGCTATAAAGCTCTGACTCCAAGGGGAAGTAAAACTTGCTTTACTTGAAAATGAGATTCTGGCACTTTTGAGTTCATGGAAACTTGAGCATTGCATTGTTCCTGGGTTGGTCCTAAACCTACCAAACCAATTCATCCAATGAATAGTTCAGACCTTTTTCCAGGATGTACCCAAGTCAATGCCACATTTCAGTAACTTTGCTCTTTTTTTAACAAGTGACTCCTGATAAATTTTCCCAACTTGTGCAAATCTACAGATTGCACTAAAAGTGCAGCTTTACATATTTAAATCTCTAATGATTTCTCAGACTTTTCAGATTTTCTGATTAATGGTCGGTCAAATAGTGACGTGTCAAACAAATCATTTTTACTTCAACCCAACATAAGTGTTCATACTTCTTCTGCTTTTGCTGCATTATGCATTCTTGTTCACGATAAGTGTAAGTAAACTTTTTTTTTAATCATTTTAATTTAATGCTGAGGTCCTAACCTTACCTTTACATGAAAGTTACAACATGTTTAATAAGAATGTAGAAAGATGTGCAGATATGTCTTTGCAATAAATTGAACATCCACTTGAAGGATTGTTTCTACTCGAAGCTTAAAGTGAGAGGTGAACACCTGGTGGCTTCAGATAATTTGTTTTTCTAAAATCAGCTTCCTTTAGGCAAAAAGAAACATCATCCATGGATACCAGTGTTAGGATCAGTGAAGTTGGATAAAACAACAACAAAAATGTCCTAAATATACACTAGGGACTGAAATTGGATACATAAATCCAGTCTCATGCCCAGACCCATGAGGTTCTATAATTTCATGTTTCACCTACATAACTGCACAGACATAACATCCCAAAAAAATGTGCTTGTGCACATTCAAAGCAAGGCTGGGAGGTCCTGGCACTGAACAAGCACACACCTCAAGGGTAGACCGGTAATGGGCCTCAACTAAGCATTTCCGCTGATTTGTAATCAGCCCTTTGGAGAGTTGGTAGGCTCAGCACAGTTTCGCCGAAGCCTTTAATCACAGAACTTGAATTCAAAGCGAGAAGAAGATCACTTAGATCCAATAAAATTTGCCCCTTGGAGCAGTTGCAATTTTTTTTAAAATTTGTGTTTCAAGAGCACATCAGAACTGGCAGGAATTTCATCTTCACTATACAACCAAGGTCACACAGATATATTGCTAAGCACTGCCTCTGTTGTGTCGCCTGAAAGCTTTTGTAAAAAAAACCCCAAAAAACAAGGTCTAATTGGAGTGGGGGACAAATGATTAAAAACAATGTGCTGTATTTCTAGCAACAGATCTGTAGAGTTAATCCTTTATAAGCAGTTTTTTCTTGCCTTTTACAAGTATAATCCCCAACATATTGGTTATAATGTGCTCTGAATAATTTGTAGTAAAAATTACCCAATAAAATAAAACCAAACATTTATTTAAATTACCAAATTTATTCAGAATTTATTTGTTTTTGCAACAGTGTGTGTTCTTTCTTCTACTTATTTAAACTCATTAGGACTTTACATTTAGTAACATATTTGCACTCACCATGAGACTCTCTCCCAGCTCCTTGGCCAAATGCATTGTCATATGACTATGGAGAAAATAAATGCAGAAATTATATTTTAATCAATAATAATTGATGTGCACACAAATCAGAGATTCTGAAGAGGAAGAACACAGCATACATGTTAGACTCCACACCAGAACAAAATAATATTTTTTAAAATTACTACAAATAAAAATGTGAGATATTGTTTTTAAAGATGCACAGGTCATATGCAGATTTTTGGTTTCTTTGAACTCAAACATACTGACTGCAATTTTGATCGACTCTGATTAGGATTATTTTAACCATCATACATTCCTAGATAAATATAGTAATTTTGTACTTGATTCAAAAACCTTGAACTTTATCTGACTAATGAATTATCTGACTTTGAAAGTGGCTTAAATATTGTTGACTGTCTACTGAACTTCTACTACAATCAGATAAGTTTTGATCTATTTAATTAACAGAAAGAACATTCAGATGCTGCAGTATTTGACCCTCAGTTCAAAGAAGGAGAAAATGGTAGACTTTCTTATCTAGCCAGCCGATTGTTGCATCTCTAACTAAAATGAGAAATGTAATCACAGAGAGCTGAAAAGTTCAACACTTTAGTCTAATAGATAACATCACACCATATTTTGTACTTGAATCAAAAACCTTGAATCAAGGTTTTTGATTCAAGGTTGTTGTTTTTTTCATTTTATACGTTACTTCTCAAAAAAGACAAAAATCCCCAAACAAAACAAAGGAATAGATATGGTTGACAAAGGTTCCCACACATTGCACGTGTCAGAAGATGCATTACATACAGCTACTTCCTCATCCTCACATTTATTTTTGTTTGCAATAAATTAGACAATGCCATCTCTGAGAAACTGATGCCCCATTTTTAGATTTATCTCTAGAAATTTTTATTTCACACAATCTACTTGCAATCTAGGATGCCTTTCTCTATCTTTTATTAAATTAGGAATGTTACTACATTGGCAATACATGACTGTTATCCACTTAAACAGGCTTTTTGTTAAAACAGGATACAAGCAATAACAAAAGAAGCACAAAACAGTCTGCGGGAGTTTATTTTTGGACAGTTTCAGACAAAATATACAATCTAAGCTAGAGGTGGTAGTCAACTGGGAAGAACAAATAATTCCCAGCCTGTTCCTGCTCTGATGAGACTAAAGCAAAAATGGATACTGCATGCATTCATCTCTACATGTAAGGAAGTTTCTGTTTTGCCAAAATAAGCTTTAAGGTCACAATTTAAATGACTTCACTAAACCAAACTAAACTTAGTGTTTATCTATTTATGTCTTTCGGTGTTTATCTATTTATGTCGAAAGGACATAAATAGATACAAATAAGCATGATACGAACACACCCATAAAACAACACAGACTTTGAAATGTTAAACTCGATACACGCTGAAGTTTCCCAGGTGACGTGTGCAGCTCAGGAGAAAGAGAAAACACTGTGCTTTGATGTGTCTAACGCCCAGAAATTCAAACAAAGTGGATAAAGCTGGGAAAATTACAGTTTTTATTCTTTTTAATTGATGCAGAAAAAATCCTTCACTGCAGCCTTAGACCATTATGACACATTACTCTATCTTCTCTAATTATTATAAATGAACTGTATGTAAATGAAGTGATACCTTGTAACAGTACTTGGGCTGTGTTTATTTTAATTTCACTTGTTATGTTGCAGAAAAGAATGGTTATTGTCCACTGTGGGAGCGTTCACATCAGAATCATCTTATTGTTTTTATCCACTGAAGGAGGATCAGAAGCTTCACACTTTATTTAACCTGTCAACACTCACTCACCAAACTTCCCCGGATGTACTCGATGGCTTTCTGGATGTCCATGCCGGACCAGTCATCCAGCATGTAACAGATACTAGCTGCACAGTAGATAAATCGGATGTCATTCTCACTTCCTTCTGGCACGGCATAGAAACTGAAAGCCAGACAAACAAACAAACAAAAAAAAAAAGCAGAATTACATTGAAAAAAAAAACAAAAAAAAAACTTGTCTGGGTTCTGGTTTTATGCTTTCAGATTTATGTTCTGACTGTTTTGAAACTACTTTAGTCAGTGTAAAATGTCCCTTGGCACACTTCTGCATTTTGGACAAATAAGTCAGGTGTGAAACTAACAAAAATACAAACATATTAGCCACAAGTGTCCAACTACAATGTATTGCTTAAATCTATTAAAGAAAATGAAACCCAGCCCACACAGCTCTAATTTAGAGATGCTGTGTTTTTTAACCTCCCAAGTATCATGAGACGGTCGTATCCCAAGTGAGTGGAATAATGGTGTGGTTTTTAAGACAACACCATGTTAATAAGCAATTAATTATGAAAAAAAGAAAAAAAATAGAGAAGGAGAGAAAGGACAAGGATACAATAGGCTGCTTCTGGGGTAACTATTTGGGACTACCTCAGGGACCCTGGAGCAATTCGATTACCATAATAGAGGTTATAAACAAAACCTCTGGACTGGAAAATCACTGCCAGGCATTTTGGGACAGATCTGCTGTAAGGAATGATGATGGGATCGATCCCAGAACGCCATCTCAACAACGGCCGCGCTCTGCTAGGACTGGACATTTGGGATTATTACAGCGACATTAAGAGCAATGTTTTTATTTAAAGTTAATGAAGTTTTAATTTAAATGCCACCATGCAATGCTGCTAATTGCTTCTCTCTTCATTACAATGTTGAACCGCAGGGTATAAATGATCATTTCCTTTTAGCCGTCTCACAGGACTTCTTTTGCTTCGTTTTGTTTTTCAAACAAAGTTTTTATGGCAGAGCAGAGTATTAGGGCACCAAGTTACACAAAAAGTTGCGCTTGAACTTGAACAACATCATGAAGAGGTGTAAACATTCAGGTCAGAACAGAGGAAAACAAATGGTTCATTGTCTTTAGACTACACACATCCTTACTTGCTATGTTGGCACATTTTATCACCAGCTGAGCTTCAACATAATCAGTGAGTCTCTGGGATGAAGACCTCAGCAAAGATTTAGGAGAAAAGTCATGAACATCTGCACGCTAAAGCATGCAGCCGCTCTAGCTACTAGAGCTACTAGAGCTACTAGACACTAGATTGTGTTTCAAATTCACATTTGTAGTTGCTTTTGAACTACAGAAACTCCAAATGCAAGCTATAGTCAGGCTGTGTTAAATCTGTGCTCAAATGGCTTTGGGTGCTTTTGAGTCAGAGTGAAAATGCCACGTTAAATAAAGATTTAGATGCAAAAGTGTGCGCCAACCTGCCGTCCTCGAGCTGCAGCACTTTGAGACCAGCCAGAACGGCTTCTTTGTTCACCCGACTCAGGTCGTCTCCAAGGATTAACAGTGAGCACAGGCCGGTGTAGGTCATGGCAACATGGCCGCTGTCGTACGGATGGAGTACACCTGGACCCTGAGGACAACAACCGAGAGGGAAATTAGAAATGCAGCTGATGGCTGCAGACACAGACAGAATATTTTGGAGATAATATAAGTGTATAAGAGTAGACTCTTCTCTGTTTAATTTAATTTTTGAGAGAAAAAAGCAAATCTCTCTCTCTTTTTTTAATTTCTAATAATAGCGGTCATGACATTGGTCACCGTTGCTTTCCAAGGCTGGCACTCACAATTGTTGGACACTTTGTCCAACATTTTCTACTGAGCAACAAACAGCATCTGCTACACTATGGTATGGTATTTGAATCATTCTACTGAAGCAATAAATTATCAAGAAACAGATGTTGATGATAGAAAAAGTGGATTTACTGAGAGATTTAAAAAAAAAAGACAAAAAGCCACAGCACTCAAACTGAAAAACAATTCTGGTAGTACCTTTGTGCTGTAAGGAATCCCAATATGTGCTGATCCACGAAACCCTCCACGGTTCAGGTTGGATTCTGTAACGGGTCAGACAGAAATAATGGAAATATTCACCACAAGAGACAGGGGGAAAAAAATAAATTAGTCTTCTGATTTACGTTTTAAAGCCCTTCTGTTCATCTTATGATGTGCAGAAAAGGTTCTCATCAATACAATAGAAAAAGAGGAGTGCTCTGCTGCCACCTTCTGGCCAAGACAGAAACACCAAGCCGCATTAAAATGATAAACTGCACAACATGACAGAAGCTTTAACATTTTAATGGACAACGAACGGACAAATATATTCATGTTATCGCACACCAGCCTTACAACAGCTCATCCTGCTACCTAAGTAAAAATATGGCATCCAACCTCTGTACTGAAGGAAAAGTAAGTATTTTATCTTCCACCAACTTATCCAGAAACCCAGATGTGGATCCCCTGCATTCTGTCAAACACCTGCATTTTATTGGAGACTAACATCACACGTAAGCAAACTGCTTTCTGAAAGTCTTAGTAGTTTGCTAAAAAGGGGATTATCATACTAATGAATCATTAGTAAATCACATTTGTCTCTAAACTTGTTTTTTTTCCCTCAGATCAAATGAGAAGAAGTCTGCCAGCCTCCCAACATATGGCTGCAGCAGAAATCCATCAAGCACGACTATCCCTCCATCGTCTCCATTGATGTCTTCAATAATTAATGAAATGCGCATCTCAACAGATGGTATGGAGTGGCTTGTTGGAAGCTAAAATATATAAATAAATAACATATCAGTCCCAAAACAAGTCATTAAAAGCCTGAGAGTCAAACTTTTCTTAGATGAACAGCTGTAAGGATGCACTGGGTTATCTACAGACAACTGAGGGCCAATAGCTGCCTTGTAATGGGAAAAGAAACATGACAGACTTTAAAGTTTGATGAGTCGGAGGATGCAAAGACGACTGCCTCGGAGTGAAAGTGTGAAACAAATTAATTTACAATAAAAGTAGAATCAGCATTTGAAAAAAAAATATATAATCATCCCTTAATAAAAACCTGCACTATTTTTGGACATTGAACACATCAACCAACAGGCTGATATTTAATGCACTTTTTTTTCCCTTTATCAAGAATCGGATAAAAGTTGGAGAGGAATTTTAAATTACGGAAATTTAATTTCTTAATTTTCTAATTCCTTCAAAAGCCTACTACCTTGATCAAATAATCAGCAGAAATTCATTTTCTCCTTTTTTTTTCATATAAAGAAAGAAAACCTTAGCTGATTCAAATTAAAATCCACCAGCCAGATCACAAAGAAAACATGAAATCCATATTTGTGGTGAAGGGTGTTGAAGGGAAGACATGCCACTCCCCAGAGGCATTCTCCAACTCACAGTGGGGAAACCAAACGGGTTCTTAAGTCCGAAGGAAACTACAGGCTGAGTCTAGATCGAGCTAGTTCTCAATGTGCTGTTTTTCTGGGCATGTCCAAATAGGTCACAAAAAAATATAGAGTGCCAGAATCACGTGATTTGACTCCTATCAATATGGAGGAGCAGAGGCTGCAGTCCAAACTGAGATGCGGGAGCAAAGCAGCTCTCTGTCAGAAATTCCTTACTTGGCCTGTCATTCAATGACAACACTTTGATATTTAATCATTCTTTTATACTTGGTGATCAAAAATTGCACCTGGAAATATTTAGGATGAAGCTTATTTACACAGCTTGCTTCCAGATTCCGGTTCTTCCAGTCAAGGTCAACATCTCACCACTATAAGTGAGGGTCAACAAGAAAAATCAAGAGCTCCTGCATTACGGCAGAAGAGGCCCTAATCAGACTACCCACCTCTCTCCTGCCATCACTGATTAATTAAATACAATACAGATTTTTCCCAAAAAACATTCGAATCTATCCAAATTATTATTTTTGAGGAAACGCAACAAATTTGTAGGCGTCTGAGCAATTCCAGCCTCCTTTACTCTGAAAAGCATTTTCAGCAAAGCATGGCATAACATTATCGATGCTGTTATTAAGCTATGATGAAAAATAATAATACACTCTATACATTTACAATGTTTCCCCCAGTGTATTATAAGCCTGGCGGGCCACCGGGCTTTATTTATGCCCCCACCAGGCTAAGCTTTCCGTACTTGAGTCTTTTTAAAATGTTTACTTTTTTTAAGACTTTATAGTTGGTGTTCAGGTGTTAATCTTCCAATTTGTCAACAGCACATAATTACCAAGTAAAATTTACTGTCAACTTTAAACATTTTTTAAACCTTTAGTTTTCTGGCAGAAGTTTATTTTTCATAAAACAACTTTGCAACTCACTTCATCTCAAGTCGTTGCAATTAAATGAAAGTTACATTTTCATAAAATAACATAAAAATAGATGTAACACTTACTATCCTGGGTGGGTAGAACTTGTTGTGAGTAAATCCACTCAATCATCACTTTACTATCCACCACCTCCAGGGCATCCAATACATCCAGACCAGACAGGGCAAAAAATAAAATAGATAACCTGAAATGAAAGCAGAAGATCTTACAATACACTCATTTATAAAGTGCCATATAATGTGTGAACAATGTTTTATAGCTTAACCTTAATTTTTAAAAACAATATAGATGAAAACCAAGCTGAAAATGAGGGTTAACTGAATGATAGACCTTAACATAGACATAGTTGGAAACAGGTTCATCACACCAGCCATAAAAGCTGCTACATTATCATACCCAGAAAACCTGAATGGTTAAATAAAGGCTAATATGAGTTTTCTTTAATTAACTGAGGGCTAATGAATCACAGCTAGCTCCTCTGCTGTTCAGTTCCCCATCAAACCACAGTAACCAGAGCTCCCTTGAGCCCTCTGGCGAACTCACCGGGTTGTTTCCAGCGACGCGTACCGCTCAGGTAACACCTGCAAGGTCCTCTGGAAGAACCGGACATGACGGTCTCTCAAAAAGTCTATCTGCTCAAATTCTTCAAACTGATTCTCTTCTTCCGCCATCTTTGTTTCCGCACCTATGGGGAATCTTTTCCGGTGCGTTTGCTTTTCAAAATAAAAGCCTCTCACAACGCCTTTCTTTTTCTTTTTTTTTTATCTGGGTTAATATGTTGTGTGACCAAACTTCACCTCTCTTGGAGATGGCCTCTCGTTGAACTACAACACTTTGATACTTACGTATTTATTCTTTTTTACTCTGTGATCAAAAACTGCTCCTGTTGTGACTGTTTTGTCTGCTTTTTGCTGACATGGTTGTTTAATTGGGGCCTGTCCACAGCAATGCATAAGGAGAGCAGTGACTGACTTGCGAAGTCACGCACAGTCAACTGCTTCAAACAGTTAGAATTATGTCTCTCCTTGTGTGTCTCACTCACTTGACAGTTGAGCTGCTTTTTAGAACTACAATGACTGAATTTAAGAACTACAACATGGCGGACCTGTCACTTTCTACTGAGGAGGACTGAGCTGTCCTTTAGAACTACTGTGTTTTGGGAGTTTTATAACTGATTTTAACCAACCTTTCTTACACATGGGATTACTGAGGAAATTTAAAATTAAGCTTAATGAAAATTTCAAAATAAAAGTCCTGAAAATTTTTACATCAGGTAAGTGCTCTTTGGAGCAAAATATAACTGATTAAACCCAATCACTGTTACACATGGGATTAGTTTGGCCCTTTGAAATGAAGCTTCCTGAAAATTTCAAAAATAAAAGCCTTTACATATTTACATCAGATAATTGTTATTTTCGCAATTGCATAACTGATTTAACCCAATCACTGTTACACATGGGATGAGTTGGGCCCTTTGAAATGATGATTACTGAAAATTTCAAAATAAAAAACTTGACAGTTTTTGAATCAGGTAATTGCTCTCTTGGACATTATGTGAGTTCTTTAACAAAACCACTGTTACACTTTGGATTAGTTTGGCCCTTGGAAATGAATCTCACTGAAAATTTCAAAATAAAAGCCTTGACATTTTTTGCATAAGGTCATTGCTGCTTTGGCATTTCTGTGAATGGTTTCATGAAACCACTGTTACACATTGGATATGTGTAACAGTTCATTTTAAATGTGTGGCCATTTAAAAGGAAGCTTACTGAAATTTTCAAAAGAAAAGCCTCTAAAAAAGCTTTTATTTGCTTTTATCCAGTAGGCGGTGCAATAATATTACCGTGCATTATCTTTTTCTCTCAGGTCAGGGCGCAAGGCAGAGCATTAGCGTTAGCCTTTTACTTCAAATAAGGTATTAGCTATTTGTCCTATGAGTGTTAATCTCACACACTACTGTGTTGTCCTACTGAAGCAACCTAGCCCAAATTTCTGCCACACGAGGACTTTCTTTCACTTTAGCTACATCTATATTGTACACAGTGGTCTGGATGAACGTAAACATGTTGCACAGCATGGGGTTGTATGTTGTGGCAAACACGTAATGTGCCTTAAACAGTTCGTCAAAAGCGGCAAGAGAAGACGTTGACCTGCAAACAATGGCATTTTTGTCAAGGATGATGAAGAATTGGTGGGCCACTTTCTTCCTCCGTCCCACAGCCAGGAGATAGGGTTGTGTGCTCGTCATGATGGCATCAAGATGTTCATGGATGTTGGTTCCTGTCTGTGGGGGGGAAAAAAAAGAAAAAACACAATACAATTACAATTCCATAGCTGCAACGTTGCACAGAAAACAACTTTCATATGGAAAAACAGCAATTAACTATGTGATATCACCCTAAAACTGAAATTCTCCCAGTGAAACAACCTTGAGTATAACATAAAATAAAATTTGCAACAAATACAAACTTTCTTGAAGACCACAAGATGCTTCTCTCTGCCTGGGAGGCAGACACCTTCCCTGGTCTCTTACAACCAAAGGCAGAGAGGGGTATCAGGTGCAGCAGCAGCAAAATCGATGAGAGGTCACTGTCCCAACCTGTGATGAGAAAAATGTTGAATTGGCCATTAAAATCTAGTGATTATGCAATTTAAATGATGTGTACATCACTAAGTGAAGTGAAGCTCACACAATAATTGAATCCTACATAATGTGGAAAATCATCCTTACTCGTGTCATCATCCACTTCAGTGCCATGCTCAGGAGCATCTACTGTCAGAAGTTCTTCAAGGTCACTGGTGGTTGTAAGCTTTCTGCATTGTTGGATGATCTTTCTCTTGAACGTGGTCGTCCATTTCTCCAGAAACTTGCCAGACACATCTTCTCCAAACATCAGGACAAAATCCTGCTCCACCTAGGATGCAGATATTAAAAAAACTTAAACATTTCCGAGCCACATTAATTGTATTAATTTTGACTTGTCACAAAAATACACTATTTTACATGACTGTGAAATTATCGAAATAAATAATTACCAAGCCTTTGACATCGTGGAAAGACAGAGAGTATGTTGCATGACTGTTGGGGGTCAAGGACCATGTTGTGCCGGAAGTCAAATGTGAGCTTCATCTTCTTCTTGATTGTGTCCTCATCGGCTGAATGCTTAATCAGTTCGATGGCTTCCTTGCACTCTTCTTCACTCAGAACAGTCTCTGGAACAAACTGGGTCTCTCCTCTAGCAGCTGCTCCTCCAAGCCCATGTTCACAAGATGCTTTTTCAGATGATGTTAGTCAATATAAGAAAATCTTTCAACTTAAAAAACAACAATAAAACCTCCCCTACCCCCAAAAAATGCAACACCATCCCTGTAGTTGCATTTCTTCTTCAAGTGTTGTTAATGGTTTACCTCCATGTGATGATCGACTGTCTCTAGCAGTGGACCTCTGAATAGTTTTTATCCTCCAGGCTAAATACCCAGTACCACTTGCAGCATCATAATGATGCTCGTTGGGGATCGTAAGGACGGCAAAAACAGACAGACATAGAAGCAGGAACATCAGAATTATAGTTAGAAGCTGATGAAGAATTTCTATGCAAACCAAACAGTTATCACAACAAGCATTGAGTCAGAATATAATCAAATGCCAATAAAATGTCAGATCACGTGATTTTGACTGACACAACCAGCAAATCTACCGAGAGCAGACATCTCAGAATTTAATATAACTTGGTAAAGGTAATGTCCACAAATGGATTTATGATTTTAAACTGTTTATAGCAGTATTTGTTATATTTTTAAAAGGTTTATATAAAACACAGCTGAAATGTAAAAACAAATAAATAAAACTCAGCAGCAATTTCACAACTGCAACCTAAGAAAACTAATTTGCAAAGCAACTGTATCAGTTAAACATATAATTTGATAGAAACTAAAAGCGTTCAATGTGTCACTGTGTTTACCATAACACAATCAATTATAGTATGTGACTTACTGTCAGGGTTAACACCTATTAAAACACAGATTAAACAAATACAGGAAAGACAAGAGAGTTAGATTCTTTTCTTACTC
>CAEGAD010095814.1:0-30655 GCA_903067055.1 Poeciliopsis paucimaculata | reverse complement strand
ACTAAAGGGGATAAGTGTTTGCCAGGAAGAAATCTCTGAATATTGGGTGGTAAAGCACAGATCAACAAAGAAGAAAGACTGTGTGATGAAGGGGCGAAGAAGAATTTACGGGGCCAGGTAAATCCTTACGGAGCGGTCTGTCCTTCCCATGCAGTTGAGCAAATATGCCACCGACCTAGATGATGAAAATAAAACCTGGGGAACGGGTACCTCTGCATGAGAGCGGTCTGATCAGAGGAAACGGCACAGCTAAGGTGATATTACCAAGAATAACTTGATGAATAAACAGTTACTCCAGCTTCAGTTCAAATATAATTACTGGAATATAAATCAACAAGTCTGAGTTGAATGGGAAATATCCCTAAAGTCACACTAAAAACTGCCCACACCTGTTCAGGAGACACCCTCAGGCTGAGAGCTCTTCAGCCATAATCCCCTTGTCCCTGTCCCGATCCACAGAGCACCTTGAGCCCGGTCCCACTCTGCCTCTCTCTTACCTGTACTTCATGCCCGTCTGAAAAGACACACACTCCTCCAGCGCTAAGCCATTCATCTTCAGAAAGTCTTCCATGTTCTTAATCTGAGCGGCGATTCTCTGCTCCCGCAGCCTCTGCAGCTCCACCTGGTCGGTGGGCCGGGACGGCGGCTGGTTGAGCCCCTGGTCTGAGTGGTAGCGGTTGATCCCGCTCCGGATGCTCTCGCTGTAGGTCATAGACAACATCTTGCCGCTGCCGCTGCTGCTGCTCTTCCGAACACCGCTGCTTGGCGCTGGCGGTTTGGGGATCTGAGGATTTTCAGGAGGACAATGACTGGACTTGAGCTTGATGGGGACCCCTCGGGGGCCACCAGCATACCCTCCTGAAAACATGCTCCCTCCTCCTCTTTCTCCACTTTGTCGGGATGCTGGGTTGACCCGTGCAGTGAAAAGTAAAGTAGTGACACGGATAAAGCCAGGAGCTCGCAGGGGACAGTCACCTCCTTAAATAGCACCTGCTCCCATGTTTAAAAAAAAAAAAAAAAGCTCTCCTGCTTGGGGCAGCACACGGCCATGCATCCTGTAATCAGAGTCGCGCAACAAAGCCCAGCAACACCCTCCCCTTACAGGTACGCATTGGCAGGGTTACACTGAGAGGGAGCATCCAGGTGACCGACTTGCTGGTGATTAAAGAGTAGGACGAAAAAAAGGACACATGCTGACTGCAAAGGAGCGGCATTCAAACATGCACTGGGCAAAATGAGGGCCACATTCCTGCTATCATTTCTGATTTTGGATTCAAGTTACAGAATTCCCCAAGAATTCACAAAGACGGTTTTTAAGAGGTCTCCACGCACCGAAACAACATCAATCGGTGCGCCAAACAAACATATACAGAGAAAAAAAACGCAGTCAGAAAAGTAAATGTATTTCAGTCTTTCAATTTAAAAGAAATTCCACTATTTCCACTAACTTTGATGACTATGGTTTAAAGCTAATGAGCAACCAAAATTGTTTCTCAGAAAATTTTACAACATCAAACCAATAAAATTAACCATGTTATTTTATCACAACCACACTGGCTCACGCTGACAGCCACTCACACCCTGTACGAACAAGATTATGCACAAAAGGTAGTTGATAAAGACGCTGCAGTTCACAGACCTGTATCCAAGCATAGAGTTTAGTGGAAGGAAAAACTATGGCAGAAAAGAAGCATACAAGCAGCAGGAATGTGAAGAGCCATGAGTATGGAGGACAAAGGCGTGAGAAGCAACTACTGAACTAGAGATAACATCAAAAGTGTCTTACCGAGGATAAGAAGAAAAATGGCTAGGTTGTTGCTCGGTAATTCAAAATCATCTATTTAGATGAAAGTAAATCTTACATTTCACTTGAAAATCAGGGTCTCAGCATCTGGAGGGAGAATGAAGAAGCACATAATCCAAACTGCTCAAAGTCCATGAACTTTCCACAGGTGGAGATAATTTGGGGAGTCGTGTCATCTGCTGCTGGTGGTCCACTGACTTTTATCAAGTCTACAGTCAGTACTGCTGTCAACCAGGACATTTCAGGGCTCTTTATGCTTCTCTTTGCTGACAAGTTGTGATGAAGATGCTGGTTTCATTTTTCAGCAAAACTTGGCATCCGCGGGACCAAAACCTGCTTTCTTGACCATGGTATCACTGCGCTGAACTAGCCTCCATTAAAGCAACCTTCATCTCTGCAGAGCTACATGATTGTCACCTTCTTCACTAAGAGTGATTTTTATTGGTCTAATGTCATATTTACATTTTCTCAGAAGCATAATTTTTGATTTTCATTAAGTGTAAAGTCATAACCACCAAAATTACACAAAATCAACCCTTGAAATCAACCACTCTGTGTAACAAGTCAATATAATCTACATTGTTAAAGCCATTCCCTGATTCCCTCCATAACTTGCCTCTAAAATCAGTATTTACCTGAAGTCAATCAACAGAGGGCAGCACTGCGTTTGCTTCACAATAAATGTGAAGCACAATACCAAATCCACCAGAAAACACTGACAACAAAACCTCTGCTTCAGTAGAGGTGGGGTATCATAATGAACAACAACAGAACAGTCATACAATATTATTATGTATGATAATACATATAATGATGTATTGTCAGAAAACATTCAAAAAAATTCAAATACACAGCATGTAAATGACACAAAATGTTTTGTTTCATCAAATTATACAAAAAATTAAGTAAAATATTTTCAATTTAAACAAAGACCGACTTAAAAACATGCAAACTTTCTTTTTGTTATATATTCTGCAAGATAATCTCTATACTAAAAACAAATAATCTAAACCTACTTGGGACCACCATCAAATTTCAATAACTAGTCAAAAAATTAAGGTTATAATGAATAATATCTTCTTCATTCTTAACTTCAAACTAAACTGCAGTGCTGGTTTGAAATGTACAGCGTCTTAAAATCCAGACTGTATTGATCCTTTAAATGCTTGCTAACAAAAAATGCTAAATGGAAAGCACTTTCTCTGCATTGAGGCAATGATCTCACATAGCCCAAGTGAGGCTGAATGTAAAATCCTGTTTAAAACTAAGATTTTAATCTTTAAAACACAGAATTAAGTTCCTGATTAGTCATTAAGCTACTTAAACTGGCAAGAAAAACAATGCTGCAGTATTTAAGCATCCAACAAGATAAAATGTTTGTCTCTTCCCTGATGCTATCCTGTTATCACAAAATCGGTCAGAAAATTTCTCCTTTTTTTTTTCTTCATAAACTTGTTTTGCATGAATCAAGCAGAAGGTGTAAAATCAGGAGACTTCAGGCTTGGCTGCATGCAGGCCACACGCACAGAAAATTACTTTGTACACAAAAACAGACACGCGAACGATCGCACTCGACACATTGGCAGAGTGCAACCCTTTCCTCAAACTCACCCGATTTCTTGAAGGCCGGCTCATGAGCAAGGCCGTCGGATGTCAGTTTGCCTTTATAAACTCAGACTGCAGACAGGCATGAAGCAGGTCCACCCAAACTGGGAGTGTCTTACTAGGAAAAGTCTAAACCAATTAGTGAATCAGAGTGCTTCTCTCCCCACTGCTGGGGCCATACTCTACCACCAGCACAGACCCCTCTCCTCCTCTCCTTCCTCCACCGCCTCCCTGTGAGATCTCATGCAAGGAATCCATTTGTGGCGTTTAGTGTTCCGCTTTGTTTCTGCCAACCGCTGCAAATAATATCAGCCCTGAATTATTCACTAAAGCTTTTTGCACTAAAAGCCTCTGATTGTTGTTCCACAGGAAAGAATGGCGCGAGCTGGACAGTAATGAGTTGGTAGTGCAGTGTGCATATAGGGAGCACAAAACACAGACTCTTGCAAATACAGACAGCATGTATACAGATATAGACAAACCACCAGACCAAGAAGCAAAGAATGATGTAAACCACACATGTTGAGATTGATATTAAGATTACAGCATGCTGTGATATAATAAGAATCCCACACAGAAGTAAGTCAGGTTCACCAGCGGTATCTGTTTTAGTATAAGCATTTTCATATAACTAGTGCAGTGCAGTGATACTTTAGAGTGATTCATTTCTATTCATAAAGTAAAATAAATGTGTTTTAATGAGAAACATTAATTAAAATTAATTTATTAAGTTATGATAGGAGTCTATGTGAAAGCTGATTAGAAGTGTCTTTAATTTTGTTATTGGAGCAAACATAAATAATACAATAAAATTTAAACTCATGTTTTATTTTCACTTCTCTTTATACCTGGTTTTGCATAATTTCTTGAAAAAAAAAAAAAATACATTCATGTTTGCTGTCAGCTTTTCAGCTGTAGAATAATTGAGTACTTTGACAATGTGGATCAGTAAGACGACCACTGTGTGCTGCTTTCTTCATCTTCATCACCAAGAACAAATCACTCACACAGTGTAATACCAAACAAGCAGAGCGATCAGGGACTTTGGAGGTGCAGCAGGTCTGACAACTTTTTTGTTTTATTAAAATATTGCATGCCAAAATCTATGGATGAGCATGTAAAGGTTCAAATGAAAAGAGAGGCAGGGGGCATCCAACTATGTTTTTGTCACCCATGATGCCATAGTCATTAAAGTCAAAGTTTCACTTCCTGAAATAATTGGAAAAAGACCACAAAAAAAACAGAATTTCTCAACAAATTGCATTTTCCTGCATCTACACTTCTTCGTCATCTCACCAACCCTGTGCATGCTGTCCCTATACATACGGCTCTAAGATCTCAAGAGAAGCCGCACAAATATTGAATCACAATCAGCTTTTCAATGTCAATGTGTGCAACATTACAAGCACAAATGGTTGAAATATCTTGTAAGGTCTTATCTGCCTATGCATTCACAACCTGGATGCCAGTAATATATTAAGTCACTGCCCTGAAACCACAAACTTGAATAAGATACTAAATGTCATTGGGTGGAGATATTATAATTAAAGAAAAGAAGAAGAAGAAGAAGAAGAAGAAGAAGAAGAAAAGTTTAGGGTTAATCACAGATGATATGGCCATTGGATATGATATGATGGTTTCACAGTTCAATGTTTTCCTTAAATTGTTCAACTCTAATGTCTGAACCGTAAACCAAGACAGGCATTAAAATGTTAACAAAAATCAGCACAATGTTCAAACAGAATGTAAAATCCAACAACTCGCAGTGTATATTTGAGCAGTAAAAAGTGTTTTTTGTTTGTTTGTTTGTTTTAACCTGTACAGAGTTGAAGCAACTCTCTCGCTACATATATGATAGTGAGCTCATTACCAGCACAGACACCTACTCATGGGTTTTTATAACCGGATCAGCAGAATAGGAACTGAATATTAGGACTATAAAACATGATCCTCGCTCTTAAGCAACCACAGGGCTGGCCATCTACATCCTGACAAGAGGAGGATTCTTTTCCTCAGAAAGAATCAAGATTTAGTTTCTAGTTTCAGGGGGAAAAAAGAAACATCAGATCTAACTCCCAAGGGGTCTGGAAATGATGACAGAAGCATATGAATATTTGCTTAGATGCATCAAAAAATGTCTATAAGGCATTTCAGGAAAAGATGAGAGCATCCATCACATGTAGGCAATTGACAAGTGGATTAGTGAGCGTCTCAAGTATCATGACTTAAGGAAGGAAAAATAAAAACAGAAGAAAAAACCCATCCAAACACAGACATTTGTTGTTTATTTAAAGGTCCTATGAGAAACAATGTAACAAAATCTATAGTTGCAACTATCAAGTTTATGCTGGATGTGCAATGGCAGCTAAATAGTAGATGGCGAGAGGTTATCTATGCTGCAGAAGATGGATGAGCATGGTTTTAAATGACAGAACAGCAAGTATTAGACACATCAGCAAGGTTAGTACAGTAAAATAAAACATAAAAGACCATAGAAATGTCGCAAACAAAGACATAAATAAACAATTCACAAACACACAGATCACACAAAATAAATTCTGAACTCAGAGTAAAGCAGCGTTGTCAATGTCATCACAAAGAACACAGTGATGGTCAGATACAGAGACAGATGTGTACCTGTAGAACTGCAGCTGTCGTTTGGGACTCCCGTAACGAGCGCTGAAGACGTCAAGGAAAAAGAGGAAAGAGTAAAGACTTCATTAATATAAAAAGGAAGGAAACCGCGTTAGTGGCGCACACACAGAGGTGAAGTGGAATCAGAACATTTAGCCACCTACGGTGCTAGAAGTGGAAGCAGGAGGAAACACAAATAGCACATTCTGAAACATTTTGGTTTCCAACAGCACATCTCATCAGATGACAACAAAGCAGATTTTATCTGCCTATGTCCCACAAGGACAAGTCACTATTTGACTCTGACAGTATCAAAAGTTGGAAAAACATCATGGTTCCAGAGGACTGTGGTATTAAGCTAAAATACTTAAACCAAAAAGGCAAAAATGTAGATGAATTAACTGTTGGTAGAAGTGTTAAAATACATTCATATATTGTTATACTGATTTTTATGAAAGGTTGTGATTCTTACACTTAAATACCTTTGTTAAATATACCAGCTTTATGAAAGTTGTGCAAAACATCAAAAACAAAAAAGCAAAATTATTCCAACCTCTCCTCAGATAGTATTAAGTAATAATGTTATCATTTATTGTTTTTTTTATAGAAAAAATATTAGAAAAATGTATGAATTGATTTCAAGTATGATTTTAATTAGGTGATACGTTTACAAGCAAATGTCAGAATATTATGCTATTAATATTACATTTCACGATTTTAATGAAATGTACATACTGTGCACAGTATGTGCAGTTTTGTTTTCTGTTTCTTTATAGAGAAACACAAGTATAAGTTATTTCACAATTTTATACCAGAAATGTTGTTTAATGGTCTGGTATATTATACGCTTAAAACATAAAATGGTAAGCAAACAATCATCATGATTGACAAACTTGATGCTTGAAAACATCTGTCAGTGTGAAATTAATATTTATAATGTGCTTTACTGAAATAAAATAATTTTTCAGTTATATTAAGTTTATTTAATTTACTGAATGGCTGTCCATGCAACCAGAGAGAAGTTCAGTATTTTAATAATTGGAGTTTAAACTGTAGGGAGGTTTAATTGCATCACTTCTAAAGAAAAAAATAAATAAAAGTAGCATAAAGTAGCATAACAGTAGCATGTTAGCATATCATTAAAACAGGACTATGTTCTTTACAACATTGAAGCGTCCTTGGGTAAATGAAAAATAAATCATAAGGCAATATTTCTGCTATTTGTAGTTACTTATGTTCAAAATGTTTGCGTAAATTAATGTAATTTCCATTACTGCACATTGTTTTGCACTTTTTAACATATGTTGTGCTGTACATTGTTTAGCAAACATACTTCTTATTTTAAGTTACATAATTCTTTTCATAATACGTCAACCTCTCTGTTTTCAATCAGTATATTTTATTGGACATAGTTAATTACTATAAATGTTTATTTTGTACCCATTCACTGCAAAACAATTTAATCAAACGGCAACAATAGAGACATTTCTTTTTAAGTCAAGATGTAATAGTCAGCATTACTTTTCACCACTTAAACAGCCTACTTGGTTCAAGAATGTTCCAAGGTCAAAATTATTAGCAAAGAAGATAAGACAGAAACGTTGGTACTGAATATTGTCTACACTCTAAGAATGTTCTAAAAATGTTCATTCAATTAGATCTAATTACCTTTAAGAACATTACCGTAAAATGTCTTACACCAAATAAAAAAAGCTAAACAGAGACAAAAATCACAATCAAATAATCTACCACAAGCAAAGAGACAAATTTAAGAGTCAATTATAAAAAGATTCAAAATTGACAAATGTTTTATACTTTTAAATTAAAATAAGAAAATAAAAGTAAATATTTAGTACAGAATCTGTATAAACAGATGATGCTGAGAATGAAAAGAATGTTGCATATTCTGTCTAAATAAGCAGGAAGCCGAAGCAAAAATAGTAAATTTCTGCTCCTTCCATAGATTTTTATACCAAAGACAGAAACAAAAAAACCAACAAAAAAAAACAGTTTTGCAGCAAAAAGACAAACTGAGATACACAAGAACACACAACGTAGACGAAAACCAGAATGGGTTAGCCTAAATAAGAGTTAGGAAGCATAGCAATACTTAACAAACAACATGCACTCTTGTGCTAAGATAATACTAAACACCATTGCACACTATCACAAATCAAATTAATGTTTATTAAACATTACTGTTTATTAAACATAAATGTTTAATGTTTATCCACAAATTAATGTTTATAAAATAACTATTTGCCCAGACATTTTGACCAACCTTGTTATGCATCATCAAAAGCCGTATTCCAGTCAATATCACTTCACCAGAACTTTAAAAAATCTGGTCAATCTTTTAGTTCGAATAATGTTACAACCTGAGTCATTTTTTGTATGAGGCAGTAAGGAGGGTAAATGGCATGCAATTATATGGTAGTATGTCTGACAGGGGATACATCTTGCAGTAAACCTTTCAGTAAAACTCAATAAGACTGGTGAACTGAAATAGTTTGAGCCAATAAAATGTTTCCTATTACACAAACCTATTAAATATGGGGATCTAATACCTGCCTATTGTTTTTATGAATCACAAAATGCAATATTATTAATATTATGGATAATATGAAGAAAAGCTATGAAGATTTTGAGAAAAAAAATGACATTATTGTCTTTGAATATTAAGCAGATGAGTCTGTAGCCCCCCATGCTGGTGATTTAGCAAAATGCAGGGCAATGTGAACTTCGTCATTGTGATGTGGAAGAGAAATGACACATTGATCTCTAAATGTTTTCAACAGAAATTTGAAAAGCGTGACATGTTACCATTCAAACCCATTTATTCTTGTACTCCTAAGTGAAATCTAGTGCAGTCAACTGTAGTTTGTTTATAAATTGGCAAAATGTGAAAAAGTTCAAAACAAGCAAGACAAACACATAGCAGGATACAACAACTAGCATATATAGTAAAATGTTAAACTACATGAAATTAAATTTTCTTTGTTTTCTTTGTCACATTTAAGTTATTCTATTTTTCTTTCTAAAAATAGTACTGCAAATATCGATTATTTTCTATTCCATCAACCCTGTCCACTTTAGTAAGAGTGTACTGTAACATTTATTATAGCTGACATTATTCAAAATGTCTTCGTTATGACAACAATGTCAACTTTGTATTAAAAGTGTCATGATTTACCAAATGACACTTTATGACAGCAGTCATAAATATTTATGAAGACTTACTCATGTTCATGTCAGGTGTTATGTCATGTTTATGACGGTGTCATGACAGTCTTATTCACAATCCGTACAATAAAGTGTTACCAAGTTTACTCTATTCCTTAAAAAGCCTTTTAATTGCGACATTGTCCATTTGAGAAGCTCTCTCTAAACTGATTGAAATCAGTCAGATATAAATATGCACCAGCTCACCTGTAGATCATGCCAGGTGAGCCAGTCTGTCGGAGGGAGAGGCGGGCAGGAGAGTCTGTTGTCGATTCAGGATACATGGAGGCAGGTGGGAGGGGATGAGGCCAGCCTGCCGGGGGTGGTGTGTTTTCAGAGTCCTCAGGGTACACTCGATCACTGATCACTCTGTAAGAAAAATAAAAAACACTTTTGAGTGTGACTCTCTGTTTTTAATAGTAGACTAAAAGTTCAACAGAAGGAAACGCAATGTGGAATATTTACAACTTAATAAAAAAACATTGTGACAGCTGAACTGTTTGGCTGTTCAAATCAGGAATTTTTAAAATAACCCAAAGAGTTTTTTCTCGTTTCACTGTATCATGTAGGTATTTTCCTGAAGTTATTACTTTGTACTATGAAAAATTGCTAACCCTAACCCATTATTAAGCTACATTGTGTCACAGTTTAATACCATTTTTGCAAATGGTCATCTGTAAATGTAAATGGGACTCTTTAACTTTAGACATGATGCAAGAACTGCAATGACAAAATTGATTTGCTGCTTTGCATCGTTCTATTAAAACTAGTTGCTCACTTAATCTCCCCTTTGTTATTTGCATGTAATCCAGTTACTTGAACACTGTTTACGATAGTTTCTTGAACACTGGTTATCCTTTACTACCATAAAAAGAAGGAACTAATTGGGCAGCTAGAGATGGGCACAATCATAGAAACTTCAGAACAAACAACGAGACCGATGGAGAGCACTAATCAGAAAAATAACTAATTCCAGAGTTTGAAGACAACATCTCTGTTCCAGATGAGATTCTCATAACAATCTGAAGCTAGACTTGCTCAATGTAATTTGACACACTTTTGTGAATGAGTGGAAATGCAAAAGAACTACTTGTATGCATTAATTGTTGGAATAATATCTTATGTCATCCATTCAACTCTACTTGCTAAAGCTTCATTTGGCCAGCTGGATGGACTTTCACAGTCCTTTTATTCCCAATCAAGGTATAAGTGAGCAAGATGCTAAAGCTCATTGGTGGTGGGACATTATGATGAAGGAAAAGAAAGAGTTCAGGGGTAAATCAAGGTTGATTTCAATTCCTATCATCACTGCCATCACTAAAAAATCTAACATTAATATTAAATTGTCCTGTTTTCTTAGTACAATGCAGCCATGTCCTTAAGAGGATGAAGTAGACAGAGAAAAAACCCTAAAATTGACAAACACAAAACATTTTTTTTTTTTTGGTAGATTTCACTCCTGATTCCCAATCAGGGAAAATCTGTGTGAGTCTTCACTAGTTGTGGTCAATCTGCAGGGAGAGAAAATCTGCTAGTGTGAGAGTTGGTGAAGCCTGGAGTCTGCAAGTTGGTGAAGAAACTGACCTGGACTCAGTCACAGTCAAACAAACGTGTCTGAATTTTCTGAGGCAGATCTGGACGCAGTCTGATAGTGTGAACTGACCAACTGTAGATGCATGTTCCCGAGGGCCAATGAATAAGAGAGGCTGGGACACCATCATTTTCCCTGTATTTGTTACCATGAAATGTTACCAGGTGTCTCATTGTTGATGAAAAATTAACAATGAGACACCTGGGTAGTTGCGACTAAAACAGTAAATAATGAAGAACCTTACTGAAATAAACATAAAGGAAATGGGACTTGCTTTAGAAATGTGTTTTTCTCATAATGAATGAATTTATTTATCATAGTGCCTTCATATTTATTTGTACATATTACTGTCTTTAAATTTTTAGATTAAATCCAGCATTGAGAGTCAATCAAAAAAAAAAAAAAAAAAAACCTCAAAAACATGTTCCAACCTCTCAGCATGAATATAACAAAGAATACAGTCATCACCATCCGAATCATATTCACATGCGAGTTGAGATTTAATATACTTTAAAATTTGTCTCATTCATTTCAGGGGAAGTGTAACAGAAGAATATCTACCCCGTCTCCTGGTGAGCAGCTTCTGTTGGCGTCACCTATTGATATGTTTGTTTGTTCAAACTGTTGCTCTCCCAAGAATTTCTGTGGCATTTTGATGCATTCGTTTGGCTTTAGTTTAGTCTGAAACATCCCACAGTCCCTCAGCAGGCAAAGTTACAGTAAACGTGTGAACCCCAGTCTTTCAGTCAGGAAACAAAAACCAGTCTGTCAATGTGTCCCTAGCTTAAGTGAACAGCAGTTAGCACACCGAAGATATTCACAATACTTTAAAGAATCTGCAAATCGGCACAATAAGGTCTGTACAGACTGACCAGCAAGCAATCTACAACTGATAATTATCATCAAATTGCATTCTTTAAAACAGGAGTAGTAAAAAGAAAGTATTAAGCCACAGAAGGTTTAACCTTTTTTGCCATTTTTTTATTTTACCATTAATATCTGATCAGCTAACGCAGGCCAACTGGAGTGATCAGATGTAATTATCTGAATACTCACAAGCCAGACCTCTAAAATACATTTGATAATGGCAAACACATTTGAGAGAAAATAAAGGGATCTAAAAAGGTAAATAAACCCTGCTTTGAATCCATGTAGCAGTAAACCAGTTGTCCAGGCCTTGATGCATCCAGTGCAAAGGGTCACAAAGGTCAGCAGTTTAGGATGTTTCACGTCAACCAAGATAAATCATTTTATGACTTTACATCACATGTTGCTTTCTTTCCTTTTAAAAACTACCATGAAACAGTCATGTTAAGAGAAAGAAAAGCATTGGAAACAGTTTTACTGCTGCACAACTCCACCACTAGATGGAGTCATGTTGTCACTTTGAGTCTGCAGACATGAGCTGAATGACTAAACCATCAGCCCAATTCAATCTTTCAAGTTTTCCACAGCTGAAGGACAAAATGTATTAAATAAATTCCAGCAAAGGACATAAAGAGGAGGTAATCACATCAACATATAATAAACATTACTGGAAAAGGCAAGGTGAAGACAAAACTCCACGCTCAATCACAAGCCAAAGACTTGAGTTCTTACTTGAACAACAATGGTAGCTAACTGCTGTCCCAGTACGTGCTCACTAGAGCAAAACACAACCGATCTACTGCTAAGAGCAACCCTATTCCATGAATAATTCAAAATGTCTTCCCAAGAAACAGGCCATTGCTGTAGCATGGTCTCTAAAAGGAGCCAGGCTATGGTTGGTTGGGGAGTAAGGTATGCACATATGCAATTACAGGAAATTTAATCAAAATCTCATGAAAAACGTTTACAGTGAATATCATTAGAGCTGAGGGGGGAAAGCAGAACTGTGGATGCTCTAACCCAGTTTACCGTAATCAGTAAAATAAAACCTCACAAAGCTGTGTACTTAGGACATCATGCTACTCTACTTCCCCACCGGCTGTAAGTCATGACAACTGAGATTGCAACGATAACATGAAGGTGACTTTCTCCTCACATCAATTTCCCAGACAGGGAATGTGTGTCCCATGTTCCCAAGGACACATTTATCACTCCATGCCCACTCACTTCAATCATGCCCCAATGAATCACAGGTCATCACTGATCATGATAATAATGGCATGTCCCTGATGGGCAGGAGGCATTGGAGCAGATTTACAAGCAAAGCAAAATCCAAGTGAATTATCTCACTCTGAACAAGATCAGATTCAAACATCTACATTTAATTTGTACACTCAGTATATAAAAATTTATTTAAAAGTGAGCCAATGATGATCGCCAAACTTTTTTTTAATTCTGTCCAGGACTGCAGTTCAAAAAGCTGAGAAGGATGGTAGTGTATTATCAAAGTTGTATTTGTTGTTTTTCCCCAAAGATCAGAACTTATGTTAAAACATGAACAGTTGTGGATGTGAAAAAAAGTGTTTTGGTTTGTTCAGTAGTAATAGAAATAATAAATGTCATATTTCTTTTGCAATAGAAAAAGAAATGCAATCCCTGTAAAATTCCATTTTACAGGGATTGCATTAGATCAAGTAATATATATTGTGTAAAATATTCATGCAGCATAACAAGTTCCTGTTCACTACACACAGGTCATTGTTTCAATGAATCTTTTGAAAGTGTAAAACAGAAATAGCAAAGTGCCATAGCAGAGAGAAACTAATATTCTCTGTAGGCCTAAAAACACAGAAGAATTCACTGATTTTTAAAACGTTTGTGAATTCTCTTGACTTTAATGAAGTCAAGAGAATTCACTGATCTGTGACAACAGATCTGTTGTCACAGATCTAGGTTTTTCCCAATGTTGTTCCTCCCTGCACTTTGATACCCCCAGGGAAGAAAACACTGTATTGGCTGCTGTAGCTCACTTAACCTGAGCTCAGCACAACATGCACACCCCTGTTTTTAAAAATTATATTCATTCAAAAAAAAAAAAAAGCACTTAATTTATGAATGTATAAAGATTTTTTTTAGGTTTTAATTTTTTTGTCTCACTCTCTTAAATGGATGATTTATCCACTGGCACTATAACCTGATAAACTGAATTATAGGTCAATATCTAAAGAAATGCTAAATATTTATTTGTTTTCAAAAACTTTTCTAACTTTTGAAATGTTACATTTTAGGAGAAACAATGCGCAAGCTTTGTAAAACAGAAGAACAAAATATTAGTTGTCTGTAAATAAGATTTTAGCTTACTTACATACCTCACAAAAATACATTATGGACACCAGCCTCTACACTTTATAGCAATGCAGCAATCTTCCAGAGATGCCTGTAGAGAACTGCGGTTGGTGAGGATGCTGCTGCTGACTGCAGCAATGCGGTACACTACAGACACATCCTGGCTCAAGTTAGAGGGCTCAAATTTACTGCGCTAATGGGCAACGGTGCACTTTGCAGATTAAAACTGCAGACAGAGCAAGAAAGCAGAGAAAAAGGGCTGATATTGTCAAACGATGCCCTATTGTCTATGTGTCATGTCAATTTTCCTTTAAAGAAAAGCAGAACACAAACAGTTTGGGGGGATTTATGATTACCAAACTTGATCAATAGGCAGCAAGATGAAATGTTCCTAAATAGTTAATTATTGTAAACCAAAATATGAAATTTCTAACTCTTGTCATTTTAGATAAACAGATGGTATCTGTCAGCAAAACTTCAATAATAGAACAGTTATAACATCTTTATGGCTTTTCAATTCTAGGTTTCATGCCCATAATAAATTCAGCCTGCTGGGTGGAGTCTCACTGCAGCAGATGCCCACATTTCACAAAGATGGTAGTGCTAAAGGTCACAGAGAGTGCTGGAAACATAACTGAGGAGAAAGAGCAGAGCAGATAAAATAAAAGCGGATTTATTTTGAATGATAATCCTAATCGCAATATACAACAAAAACATCAGTTTCACTTTTTAGTTTTGTGGGGAAAAAAAGGAAATTTAAAGACAACACACCGAGATTCATGTGCTTTTTCATGCAGTATTTTTTATCATTTCAAAATGGCAATGATCCATTTCCTAAGCCGGGTTTTTTCCATGCTAGGGTTAACACCTATCGCAGCATTCATTGGGCAACAGGTTGGATACTCTGTGCACAGAGTATCCAACTGTGATGAAACAGTTTATCACAGGATCCTACCCAAATTTATTTCAAGCCAAAATAATTTTTTTAAAGCCCTTCAACAAGATGTGTGAATCATCTTTCCCCATCTTCAGAAAAAAAGAAGCATTGTGTCTGAAACTACGAAACCAAATTTCTGACTTGATTCTGCAATGACGTAGATGATTAGGATATCAGCTGATGACCGGAATTGATTTATTTTTTAGCCTCAAGGGCCCTTAAAAGTCATGAGCCAGTTAGAAACGCTAAAATCTGATCTTTGTTTTGGATTAGTAAGGGTCTCATACGTGTTACCAGGTCTTGCCTACTGCAATACTTTGTAGTGGAGAAGTCATTACAGCAGCAAAAAGACAGAAAGTTTCACTTTGGCAACTTTTTCAGGTATAAGGACGTCAGTGACAATTCTGACCTGCATCACTGATGTTTTGTTGAACTGAGAAAGGAGCGAACTTAGTCTTATAGGAAAGGCCAGATTTGGCTGGCAGCCTTTTACTATATGCAGAGTTAAGGCAATGGCCTATAATAGGGAACACACCCAGATTATGGCTTAAAGTCAGTAAAGGCTTCCTTCACATTTTCCATGTAAAAATGACAATTTTTTTCTAGATAACTTTCCAAAGTCCTCAGTGATTCATGTTCATTTTCAAACATAAAATACTTGTGCATTAACATTTCTACTGTGCTCAGACTTTAGATAGAGAGCCAGAGATGATAGAGGTAGGACAGAAGGAGTTAATAAAGGCAGGAACAGCAAAGGAAAGGAAGTACATGAAATTGGAAAAGAAAGGACATAGAAAGAACAGAAGGAAAGAATTTTGACACAGTGTGACTTCTTTTAAAATCTGCACATACATACATCATTTACTCCTATTTATTTCGCTGCATATGCCTGGAAAATCCAGAAATCAAATTCCATATTTTTGTAGAATGCATAGGAACCTTATAATCATTCTAACCATGCAAATGAAAATGACCACCAATGAAAGATACTAAAGACTGTTTTGAATGTGACATCCAAATAGTTTCGCTTTGGTTTTAAATGTTTAGTTCATTTTTCTTGATAAATATGGTGAAATACAAATGGTGAGAGAAGGTAGTCTGAGAGGAAAAGAGAGATGGTACTGGTCATGATAGACATTTACCTTCATAACTTCACTTAAGCTCGTCTCTCACACCTTCTATACAAAATGCAAAGTTGAGTCACAAAAGGTTGCTCGCCATGCTTTCCATCCACAAATCCACCTACACCCTGCCTGAGTGAATTCCCTCTTGAGACAGGGCTTACGTGAGCAAGGCAGGCAGGCAGGCAATACTGGCCTGGAAAGCAGAGCATGCTGTTGTGTATATGTTGGCAGCTGCAGAAAACACACACAGATCCGAGCAGATGGCTGTGGAAGAGAAAGACGGGCTAACAGAAGACAACTGCCGGGGATATCCTACATGAGAGATCAGTCAGAGAGAGAGAGAGAGACTCTAACGAAAACCCGTTTTAAGTGAGGCTGCAAAGATGATTCAAATGGAATCCCCTTATCATCTAAAGTGACATCCAAAGGATGAAAGTCAAACCCGTGTAAAGATGGAAAGCCACGCAAGGGCATCGTTTTATTTACTCCCCCCTCTCATCAGACAGACAGTTGGTGATTTCTGAAATGGCCTCCTCCCTGTTAAGCTGCGGAGGTCCTTGATTACAGAACCGATCCAGGTCACTGGCTGCCAACTGAGTGGGAAAAAATAACAGCAATTTGCATAAATAAAACCTATTTATAAAAACAAACTTCTGATACAAATCCCCACACCCCTCTGGTTAAAAGACGTTAAAAGCACAACTGAGAGCTGTGCTGTCAGGAGTCATTAAACTCTCTGACAGCTGCTTGTGGTTGAACACGCAGACGTGTGCAACATCTCATTGTCAAACTTTAAGCCAAGCTCCTCATAAGCTGCAGAGACTGGACCCACACAGATTAGGGCTCAACTCTAAATGTAGGTCTTTATACAGTGCCGTTATAATACTTAGATCCTAATTATATGAAAGCTCATTTTTGATTCTATTTAAGTTGTGAGTATGTGTGCATGTGTGTGTTGTTTTTTTTCTTTCTACATTTGTTAATAGTTTTACGCATTTAAAAACATCACTGGAGCTTTATTCATGGTTACAATTGTTTCATGTGGGCCTTAAAGGATAAATAAGTCTCCCCGAAACAGTCGGTGAGTATTATATATTTATTTTTATAAATAGTGATTTATAAATACTTGATTTTGAACTGTTCAAGTTATGACAGACTAATATCAGAAAAAATGATGTAATAATATTGGTGAATGCAGCAATAAACACATGACATGTCATTAAATTAATGTCAATTAAAAACTGTTTATGTCTGTCAGATAATGAATATTCAACATTACTGAGTAGAATGATTTTGAGATATGGTATATGACGGCAGGAGACATTACCTGGTGCCAATACTACCGTAAACTGAAGCTACAATTTATAAAGGTTCTTCTTCTTCCTCTTTGATCAAAAAGGCAAAAGTTCTATATGGAGTATTTTTACCTATCAGGTTGACAAACAGAAAGAGCAAAAGGATGATAGTTAGCTTTCATCCAAACTGTGCAACATACTGTTGGCTAAAAAGCTGGGGAACTCAAAAACATTAGGCAACACACTTTGAAGATCAACAGTTTCTACAATTTTGGTTTTCCTGTGGTTCACAGGAAAACCACATTTTTTTAATTATTTAGATCTTTCTAATGGCTGCTGACTTGCCAACTACTTGTCAGTTTTACACTGATTAAGACATGGGTATTCTTGTTATACTGTTATCGATTAGATTAGTCTGATCTATATTTGAAATAACACTTTACTTTTATGTTGTCAAAGACAATTTCAAGTTTTAAATCTTTGAATTATTTTAACAACTTGTCATCAATTCTTGTCTGAACTCAGTCACTGGATCTCAGTATAGCAGATAAGATTTACATCATTGACATACAGTGACAAATCTGTGGCAACTGCGTAATGCATTCATGCCAATATGGACCAAAATGTCTGACACCTTGTTAAATCTACATTATGAAGAGTTAAATTAGTTCTGAAGTCAAATGGAGATCTAACCTGGTACTGACAAAGTGTACCTAATAAAGTAGTCTGCTTGGATGAATCAGCAGCATCAATCTTGACATCCTTATGCTCCTCAGCTAATTTGGAGTCTATTCCTCAGTTTTATGAGTACAAAAGACAGTGCAACTGACATGGTAATAAATTAGGTTAACAGGCTGCTTCTAAGAAGTTGCTAGGGGTCCGCACACCAACTTGGGACTGTAATGCTGGAAAGAAGCATTTGTTTGCACTGCAGGAAGAGAACAGGCTGCGGTGAACAAGGAGCACAGAGACATACACTGCAGTAGAAATCTGAAACCATTTTTCTGTCCATCAATGTGCTCCCACCACATCCTAGGGGAAAATCCTGAGAATCAAAAACGAGGAAAGAGCAATAACAGGAAGGGTTTTCATCTGACGCTGCCTTCACAGTGACTTGCTTGGTGTCTCTGAAGTGGAAGTATCAGAACAGGATTTAATTAGGTCAAATTATAGTGTCAGACTGGTGTTTTTAGCATCTACTCACAGCAGTAGAAATAGCTTTTGTGGACAGTCGGACACAGAGCCCACATGCACTTCCAAATAGCAATATGCTTAAACTGAGCATCCTTGTCGCTGTTAAACTTGGAATCCTTTTTGAATTGCAACATTAAGAAATAAAAAACCTGTAAAGACATTTTATCAACACACTTGAGGTCCTGTCCTCATAGTCTGCTCTGTATTTTTAGTAATCCTTATTCAAGTACAACATATCACTGATTTCCACATCACTGCGTCGGAAGTGACACGAACACCAGCAGGCTGTACAGAGGAGTTCAATATTTAGTTCTGCACAGATGAGCAGGAAGAATTAGGGTGATCACAAAAGCAGGGACATGGACAGACTCCATGATAGCAGTTTCAGCTTATAGCTCAGAAAAATGTGTCAGGTTATAAATATTCTGAGGGATGGAAGCTGCGTTCAATTCTAAATTACCCTTACCTGTGGCATCTGTCTACTGTAGTAGACAGATGCCACAGGTATCTGTCTACTACAGTAGTGGCTTGCCAAAGTGTTTATACCCCTTTACTTCTTCTCTGTTTTGTTCTCTTAAAACCACAAATCAACCTGTGGAGATTTTTTTTTTTTTTTGGTGATAGATCAGCGCAAAGAAGCAAATTCAGAATTTGCTTCTTTGGAATGGAAGAAAAGAATTTTCATAGATATTTTTATTTATCTACTACCATATGGCAACCTCTGCAAAGTAACCAACACAGGCTAACAGTAACTCTGGAGGAGCTGCCACAATTCAGGTCCACAAATCTATTTAAATGATTACTATTAGGTTACATTCACACTGAAGGCCTTAATGCTCAATTCTTATTTTTTGTGAATTTGTTTTTGCGCTGTCATTCATATTTACATTGTGCTTGCATGTGTTCTCCTATGTGAACTGCAAACAACATAAATGTGTCCCAGATGCGCAGTAAAGGGCGCAATAATGTCAAACGTAGGAAAAACGCTCAATGTTTGCGGAAGTAAACATGGGTGGTAATGGTGAAGCATGTATTTGTCCCGCAGATTGATCATTTAATCCTCACTATCATCCGCCATGGTTGTTGTTTTCCTTTCTGCCTCTGCGTAATAGCAACGTTTGTTGAGTAAGAATGACATAACGGTTGGATGAAAAACAACTGGCTGTACAATGCGCATTCATGTATCTGATACGTAGCTGACTGAAAAGATCAGCGACATATCAGAGTTAGGACCACATATCCAATTGGGCAGAGTCGCCTTTGTAAATATCCAATCTGTGTTGTTCAGACTGCCATGAAAAGATCAGATGTAAGTTGTATAAAGGCAAAAAAATAAAATAAAATTTGGGTCACTTCAGGCTGCAGGTGTGAACATATTATTAGTGTTTCAATCCACAAATCTGGCCTTTTGGAGAAGAGTGGTAAGAAGAAAGGCACAAGAACTCCTGTTTGCAGTTTTGACACAAGCCATGTAAGGACAAACATGACAAAAGTTTGGAAGATGTTACGGACAGATGAAACCATAGCTATACTTTTTGTTAAAAAACATCTGAATGCAGCACAATGACTGAACACTGACACACCTAACATCACCCCCAACATAAGGAGCACACAACAGATCCATAAGTGCTCATACAGAGGAAGAAGGCTTCTTGAGTTACATTACCACTAACAAGGGATTTATGTCCCAGAAACTAAACAAGACTTCCTTAAATTAAAAAAAGAAATCACAAAGAAAAGACCTCATCTGAAAAAAAAGTTCAACTGTTGAGGATGTTACAGAAAAATAACTGCAATGAAATAAAGACATCAAAGTTGATGGTATTTTTTTAAGGTGCTCTCTGGAGAAGCTTATAGAGTTCCCAGCTCATCAAATGCTTGCAGGTTCCTAATAAAACGATTACAATGGTCATTAAAAACAACTGTTCAATTATTCACATTTCCTTTAATACTTCATCTTCACACATACAGCTCTTCATATACAGAAGTGCTTCAACATTTTACTTTATATACAGGTTTGTTTTTCTTTGAAAGACCAGACTAAATAACTCTCCTTACCGTAGCAAACTGTCCCTCTTTTGGATGCTATTTTCTAACCGGTGAGGAAAACAGAGCGAATACAGTCCAGAGTTTCCATTAAGAATCAGCAACAACTGCAGGAAGTGGTTGACGGCTCTTTGAACAGATTCTAAGTGGCCCCTGGAGGAGCAGGCCAGGAGAGAGAACCAAGTAAAACACATTTTTCATGGAGAAGAGCAGAAAATGCTCTGGCAGTCTAAGTCTTGGAAAAGAAGGAAGCAGAATGACCTTCACAGAGGTGAAGATCTACATCCTTATGCACTGATTAAATGATGTAGATCTTAAAGGATGTATATCCAGTATATACATTCGAAATATTTCCCTGTCCTTTTGATGCTATGATAAACCAGCCACACCACTGAGACTCCACCGTCCTGCATTCTGTTAAATGCCCAAACAAATGCTGCATGGCTAACCCGCACGCTCAATGCTTTGCTTTAATAGCAGCACAATTTACCAATGGTCAGAAGTTTGGTAGTGACCACTTATAGATACTTCGTAGTAACTATGATCATGATGGAATCGTTTGTTTTAATTATAGTGTCTCCGTCTGGGCATTTTTCTTATTTTTTACATTCACTATTGCATGCATGCTTAACCTAAAACATGTTTATTTTGTCGTTTTTGATTAAGCTGTTCTTGTATGTGAACAAACCACCTTTTTAATTGAAATACTGCTTCAGTCAAACTGTGTAAGGGCATTCAGAGAGTAGAACAGCTGCTATAGTTGTATCTGATAGATGATCTGCTGACCGGACTTCTGCATTTTGTTAAAGAACTACATGTCCGCAAGTTATATTACTGAAATAAAGCTTGTTTTCACAATCACAAATTACTCATTCAATTGGGTAAACTCTTTCCCAATAGTAAGAGCTTACCCAATCTCTTTAAGCCTACATTCTCCAATTGCAGCCAAGTTGTTTCACGTCCCCATTCTGGTTGACGTCACAGCAATGCACTGATTTTTACTTGAACCAGACAAAATAACACATTCACAAAAAGACAGATAATAGATTGTTAAATAGTCAGTTGTGCATGCCTTTTGGGGATGAGCATGAAGGGCCATTCAAACCAACAAAAAGTTACTGAAGAATTGCGGTTCTTGCACTAGCAGACACTTCAAACTTCTGTAGATGAGCTTTCACACATTACAAGTCCTGCTGTTAACGTGACTGAGCACTGCACAGGAAGGAAACCCCTCCTCCATCCCCCATGAACTGTGATATCGAGAAGCTTCTGTTCAGCATTACGAAGAGCCCAGAATGGGGAACATGCTCTTGCTTTGGGCCTGAAGTGTCACTCAAAACCTCATCCTGTGGTCTACTCCAGTAACAATTGCCAAACCATCTTACTTCACATGTGCCTGGGGGCTTTTATGTTTGATGATTTATTAATGTGAGAATGAGTAAGTAATAAAGCATATAAAGCATGTGAGCATGTGTGCATATGTGAATGTTCATATTAAATGTCCTCAGTTTAAATTTTAAATTCTTTAATGTGCTTGAATTAACTATGTTTAGTAAACATTATATCTGATACAAGAATACTTTTTTTTAAAAAATACTCTGCAATATCACAAAAATGTTTAATTTATTTCTCAATCATTTATTTCCCTTGATCATCAAATTTACAACATGGAAAAGAAAAACACAAAATGAAACCATCTCCTACCTAAGCTTAGTTTTTCATTTAACTTTAAAAACAAAACTAATTTTCTCCATCCACTTTGATGACATCTCCTCCATGCTGTTAATGTATCACATTGATGTGCTGAAGCATTGTCACAAACAAATTACACACACAGTATAACCACCCACTCATTAGCACTCCTCACTCACAGAGTCCATGATACTTTGTACACTCAGTCCTGTAATATTGACAAGGACAATCTGTACACTCAGTCACACACAGAAGAAATTGTACATTTTAGAATGTATTTATGAAACAATTGTTTACTTCACCTTTAAAAAACTTTGGTGGATTGTTAAAGCAGAAAAAGCAAGATACATTAACAAAAATTAAATAGTCGTAGAAGACTCCTATTTCTTCATTTGGCATCGTCAAATATTTTTAGCACTTTCTTCTTTCTCGCAGATGAACTAACTGTTTTTTTTTTTTCTTTCTATGGTGATTTTTTTTATTGTAATGTATTTTGTCTGAGTTTCAAAAGAACCAGCTATCTGGAATTTGACAAAACCTGTAATAATTGCCCCGTAACTTACAACAAATTATTCTGTGATACAATTTCAACTATTACTTGCAAGCTTAATCTCATGAAGTTTGAAAACAATATAGAAAAGTTATATTAATGCAATACATTATACACACCAATAATAAAACATCAACTTCTCTTTGAAAACTACATACCTGACGTTCATTTAGTAAGGCTTAATAGCAACAAAAATGGATACCATCTCAATCTACTAAATGAAAGACAAAAACAAAGCAATAAATAAAATGAGGCCTTCAACATCACCCTGAAGGAAATTTAGCCTGGTGGAGTTGTTGAGAGTCTTTGCTAGGACTTAAGGTTTGCATAGGTATAACTTAGGCTAACTTTATTTTTTTGTTTAAAACTACAATCAATATCTATTTATTAGATATTTTAGTGATTTCTGTCAATTTACATGAAATGCCTTTCATTTATTTTTCAACGATTATGCCAAAACAATACGAGAAAAATATTAGCTATAATATTCCAAAATGTCCTCAGGACAAAAGATCTCCACCCTCATTTATTTCCATATCACTGCAAGAACACAAATATAAAGTTTATCTAAATATGTGTTCCAACAGGGAAACAGTTATTGCGTCGCACAACATGGCTCTGTTTACATTAGGGTTTTAGAGTCGGAGACAATGAGAGGAATGCAAAGACATACACAATACTAAAAGTAAAGTATTTTACTTTTATACAAAGCAAAAGAGGGAAACAAGCTACATTTAAAATGCATTAGCTCAGCACAACATCATACACTGGCATGTCAGACGCTGAATTTTAAGAGATTATCACTAAATATACCTGGAGGAGACCTGGCGATGTAGTGAGAATTAACAAAAGTTTTATTTTGCAAACATCAAAGTAACTGCGAGTATACTGTCTCAGAGAACTTTCTGAAATGTGCATAATAAAATGCTAAATTGGCATGAGATGGTGGGCCAGGTTATACACATGCAGGTGAGGATGCATGGTTCTGATGGTGAAATGGGGCCACAGCTTGTATTGTGGAGGCAGTCTGCACCGTCATGATCTCCTCTGACCATCAAAGTAACGCAGGATTCTCATGCATATCAGCATTTACACCACATGCTTTCACCCCTTTGATGTCAAACAGTGGTGCAGATCTGAGTCTCATAAAAGACTTGGCAAGACCAGCTCCCTAACACAGAGACCACCTGAGGACACTGCAGTTTTATTGGAACATGCTGCTCCCTGTTCTGGCTGCAGAGTAGAGGCATTATTCACTTTGCTACTTCAGAGTGCTGTAGTCATGGGTAAAAAAAAAAAGTTACTCTATATGCAAAATGCAAATTTTTCTGGGTCATATGGAAACATTGAAAAGCTTTAGATCTGTCTCTGAGTGCCTACACAGGGGCTGCAGAATAAAAACACAGGAAATGGAGGAAAAAAAAAACCTTTAACTTAAAGCTGGAAAAACTTAATGGACATTTGCAAGTGCCCACACACTGTCTGGAACCATCCAGGTATGCTTACACATCAAAGCAATGCATGTTTCTGTAGGAAGACAGGATTACGTCTGAAACTGCTGTTTATCTGTATCGTGCTTTTTCTAAACAAACACTCATATCCGGTTAAATAAACAGACCATGGTCCCTGCACGGTCAAGCAGAAACTTATTGCCCGATTTCCCGAAGCATAACGGTTTCACATCATCTATTTTATTCAGGTCTACATATATGCTTTTAGCTAGCCCACTGTCTGTGTCACAGGCAATAATTGTTGAAGTTCAAAATGTTGGTTCACCAACTCCTCCGGCGAGAGCAGCAAAGCTCCAAGGAGAGTGGGCTTCAGTGTGTAATAAAATAGTAGCTCTTGTTTTGATCCTGTGTGTCAGTGCAATGTGTCCAGGTGTTATGGTGAATCAATGTGCCATCTGTACTGTTACATTAAACTGTGATGCTAACAGCTTCTATAAAGATGTGAGAAGAAAAAACAGCAAACACCGAATCTGCTTATCTGCCCAGGGTTTGTTGTTACTATATTATTTTATTAAAGCTGCACTTGATACAAGCACAAAAGTGTGACCATGGCCCACGACAAGCAACTATGATTTCTCTTCATTCAGAAGTCTGTTAATTGTCAGAAATATAAACACATCTTGCCCTATACACATCTACTAGCGAAGGTTTTATGGATTTTTATTGTATTTTCTTCACAGCTCCTGAACTAATCTGGTCACCAAGCAAAAACTAGCAACAACACAGTTAATAAGTGGCATTATTCATATTCATCAAAGTCCCCAGCAGAATTGTAATAATTTATGCCTCATCATTTAATATCCACCTTTTTATTAAAGGATTGTGCTGGTAGCACAACCTTTTTCCTGGTTGTGCTGCCAGCGGATAATTTGTTAGTAGCTCCTAGTCTACAGTTGCAGCAAAGTATGCAACTATAGGCTAGGTATAGTGAACTGTATTTTTTGAAGGAATGATTAGCAGTTTACTCTTTTCCCTGATTATAATCAGAAACCTGCAGACATCCTCTTAAAGCTCTGACATGTCTAAGGAAACCTATAGTTTGGCAACAACAAGTACACTTGTTTCACTATTTGCAGCCAGACTGTTGATAAAGGTTTAACCAGTGGCTTCAAATTGAGCCTCTGGTTACGGTGTTTTACTCCTGTGATCAGTGGATTATTTCCCATCCATTACCAGCCAATGAGGAATTAAGATTAAGTGCAAAACAAACACACAAGGTCTTGCACAAATGAGTTTGTATGAGAAAAAAATAAATGAAATTTATATTACTCTCACTGTTGCACCTCTATTTAACTCATTCTTACAAAATCAAGATGCATTTTTCTAAGTTGAAAAAACATAAATAAATTCACATTACTTATTTCCTAATGTAAATAAAACATACATCTCTTTTTGTACAAATCTAATTTACATATTTGAGCTTTTATACAGTTTATCAATGCTAAAAGGAGAAGATAATAGATCAAATACCTGGTAATGGTCCACAATACTTATCTAAAATGTGTACGTGCCCAAGTATCTCCAGTGGACTGTGGCTCTGTCTCCCACAGTGCTGTCCATCTGTCTCTTAACCTGCTTAAGGTACCTCTTGCACAACACTTTCCAAATGGTGCATGTAGTACTTTAGGTTCCAAATGATTACCTTTTTGTTTATTTGTTACATTAAAAGTTTTGAAACACCAAAGAAAATGTACAGATCTCATAAAACCTGTTCATTGAAACAGTTTAGTGATGGCCATTATCATTTTGAATGTGCAAAACCATCATGGTTCTTAGCCATCATTATATGTTTCATATGAACTTCAACTATTTCTCTTAAAACATTAAATGTAAGAGTTGAACGTTAATTACTGTAATGCAAAGTCTGTGTTTAACAGCTGCACATCATATTTATATTTCACAATATCGATTTATGCTGCATCAATATCACAAAAGGACTACTAGGACTGCAGAAAATATTATCTGACAATAATTATCATGCTGGTAATATAATTCTTAATGTTTGCTGTTTAATACTGCAGGAAATGAAAGTTTTTCTTTTTTTCCCAGAAGTAAGATCCTCTATCTTAATCTATCAAAAACACTGTTGAGGTAAATACTTGTTATCGCCACCTTTACTTACATTTAGAAAAATCATTCAACACAATGGCATCTGAAGCAAAGAGCTAAATTATGACATGGAATGAGAAATCTGCTTTCTATAGCTCATGTTTTTACAAAATGAACTGAAACTAGAAGCGAAAAGTGTATGTATTTTAGAGGATGTCTAATGTAAAAGACAGGACTCAGAATAAGTCAGAGTCCAGAACATCATTTACGAATAAGTCATATAGTAAAACACAATTACATCAATGTAGATTATGTAAATAAAAAGTGAATTTAGCATTCAGGTGGAATTACTAATTTTGCAAGGTTTTTTTTTTTTTTTTTTTACTCAGAAACACATAATTCATTTTACAAATAACATGTTCATAAATGACTGAGATATACATTTTATATTACAGACAAATAAAACAGAAATTTATAAAAATACACACTAGCCAAATTATTAAAACAGTCTATAAATAATAAAAGGCAGAATTCAGTAAAATAACAGAAGAATGTGAAATTGAAAACTATAAATGGATTCAATACATCTAAGTCTAAGTAATAAGGAAAAAAAAGCTAAAGAAGCTAAAAGTGTGCAAACAATAAATCAGTGTGAAGGTGACATTCCACGATGCTTTAGCAGGTACACTATACCACAAACTGATGACGTTGTCTTCCTCGGCAAAGTAAGGTACTGCTTCCTATTCCTCTTCTCGCAGAGGCAGCCGTTGAAGACATTTGCTTTCATTTTAAAGAAGAATCATGAACACTTGCATTTAAATTAGACCAATTTTCTTATGGGGCAGAAAGACTGAAGGAAAATTGTTTTTGCTGAATATTGCGATTGATAAAGTATAATTAACCCACATTTTCTTCGCTTTTCTCCTTACCATTAACACAATATCCCAAGCCCTCTTTCTTAACTTCGTGATCTTCTCCAATAAAAACATCTAGGTAATTCAGGGTACATTCTGATTAGTCAGATTAGGAGTGAATGTTTATTGCCATGGATCTTTATCACATAAGTGTCTGTTTTGGTCTTGTCTTATTATGCGATACATATAATGCCAGTTCATGAGGCATGTTTTTAGAAACAAAAATTGTGAAAATTTCTTGAAAAGAAAAAAGGTTGACATAGACATGAATATTTCTTATTGACTTATCTTGTGATAACAAATGACGTAAAACATCTTTTGTGAACATGAGAAAACAAAAGTTAAGTGATTGTTTTATCCTTATGAAAACATAAATTGCAGGTTGTTTGTATTTATTTATTTTGCAGTTTGAGTTTATTATTTTCTAGAAATTCAAAAGCAAGTAATGGATTATATGGGTTGGTTTCTTTCAATTATTAAAAGGATAATTTGTAAAACTTTGAAGACAAATTAAAATACTAACAACTAAGTAATTAACTTCTAGGATGGCTTGACTTTTTCATGTTCTTTCTTTTCTGCATTTTTAAATCAAGCAGTTTATTTTTCCCTCCTGCCTTTATCTGAGAAGTATAGAAGTTCAGGTAAATGAAAACTAATTATTAACCTGAACTTTATTTGAAAATCATACTTAGAAATTGCATTATCATTATTTTTATCTGAATGTTATGTAGCCATTGGCTTTTTTTCTTGAAGTAAGAATGTTTGTCCATCTATGGAAAAGCAGACATTATGAGTCGGGGTTTTACTATTTCAGTTCACAGTTCATGAAGTGGGTCTATCATAGTTTCAGTACTAAACACCTTTCTGTTCACAGACATAGAAACAGCCTAACATTCTGCACTGTTCTTTAGTTTTACCTTATTTAAGTGACTCCAGAGAGATTTGGGTAATTAATTACAAAACAACACAAGTCACTAATCAAACTTCAAAAAAGAGCAATAACCAGGATCAGACTAATCCATTATTTATCCAGTTTTTTGCATATATACTCAATTTTGTACTGAACCACAAAATAATCTTCACCTAAATAAATCAAATAAACACAATGGAAATTGTGTGCTTCCACACAATTTCCATTCATAAATATAAAAATAATTCTAAAGTAAGTACTGCATTGCCACTTAAAATTGCAATGCCATTTGAATTGAAGTGCTGATGATACAAGTCTGTCCCCTTATAGCTGATTATTTATTTATATATATATAAATAATGGTCTTTACTGTTTTATTTACAGGCTGATTCTAGACCAAATTTACCACAGGGGCCCGAGTAGTCACTAAAAAACAATTAAACACAAACAGAGCATGTTGCAGATCCCTAATCTAGCAGATGGAAAGTGTGATCCTATCTCAATACAGCAGCTAAAAGTGCAGCACTATAATTTTTAATTCATTGTTAAAATAAAATTGTGAAGGTTTAAGAAAATCTAAACTAAATATTTTAAAAAGACACTTATTTCATATAATTTCTTCAGAACCCCTCTTGGCCCCCGTCTAGAACCGCCCCTGGCCTGCAGGTCTGGGTCATTATTGCTTAGGGTGTTTTTTTCTTCATTGATAGGAAGTCAAGATATCCAAACTGGTAAACTAACCCTAAAACAGGGCTACAAAACACCAGTTCATATCCAACCAGCTCTTCGAAACTCGGCTCTGTTTTATTGTAACGATTTTCACCATGTCAGAGAAGTTAGTCGGCCTGTGTTTCCCCCTTGGTTTTGGTATTGGATACGTAGTTACTACCGGAATGAAGAAAATTAGCGACAAGTTATTTCCTGGAAGAGAAGAGGAAAGGGATAGCTCAGAGGACAGGAGCTCTTCCTCTGGGTACAATTGTTTCGATGACTTTTTGTTTAACCGGCTGGGGAGGTTTGCTTCTCAGGTTATGATGAGTTTGATTCATTCCTCTTCAATCCATTCCCTATAGAGAAGCAAACCTCCCCGGCTGGGGGAGGTTTGCTCTTCTTTTCCTTTTGATCCGTCCTCGACTTACGATGAATTTGATTCATTTCTGTTTGATCCGTCCCCAACCGAGAAGCAAATCCTATCTCAATACAGCAGAGATAGTGACTAAGTAGTTTTAGTGACTACTCGGCTGGGGAGGTTTGCTTCTCTGATGACGACATTTTTTTATTCTTTTCCTTGCAATCCGTCCCCTGGTAACGAGAGTATTGATTCTTTTAGCATGTGCGAACAATTGTTTTTAATATTTCTTATTTTGTTTTTATTTTGCCTTCTCTGGCTTATTATTTACTATGCTGGTTTTTTGTTCTTTGGGGTTTTTTTCCCGTCCAGTAGGTTATTAGGCTGACAGGAAGGGGGCAAGGAGAGGGGGGAAGACATGCGGCAAATATCGTCTGATCCGGGAATTAGTTTAGCTTAGTAATTTCAACTGGTAAAACGTATATACCAGTTGAAATTCAATTACCTGCTTCAGGTTAAATTAAAAAATTCTTGAATCCCAAAGAAAACTCAATGTTGTATGTAATTCATCCAGATTTTTCAAATAGCCATTGAAGATGGCTGATTGGGTGTCGACAGCAAAGATCTCCTGAAGTGGTCAGTACCACACTGAATCTGAAGAAGCCTCTAACTGAAGACGGCTGCTCTTCCCTCCCAAGACAGCTTTGTATAGAAGATGGTCAGGATTGTCCGTAATTTTCTTAATCCTATGAAGAATCATTCTCTCCATTACCATCGCCAGAGGTTCCACAGACGTCCCCAGAACAGAACCAGAACAGAACCAGCCTTCTATACCAGCCTGGGACTGATGCTGCCCCAACAGATGATTTTCTCAACATCAGACTTCCTCCAGAAGCCCAGTCTCCTCTGTGCCTTCTTATAGACGCTTCACTGTTGCGTCTCCAGTCCAGATGAACACCGAGGTCTATATTCCTCAACTTCTTCTCCCACGAAGGACACAAGCTTTGATATAATCCTTTCAAAACGACAAAAAAAATCAACAGTCATCTCCTTTGGTTGTTTTAAGTTCTCTCTGGTGCTCCGGCTTCTTCCATATAATTAGTCTCTCTCTCTCTCTCTCTCTCTCTCTAAATATATATGCATATGTCCATATATATAATCATGTATATAATAAATATATAGTTAATCTCTCTCTATGTATATGTATTTTATATATACACTGCTCAAAAAAATAAAGGGAACACTCAAATAACACATCCTAGATCTGAATGAATGAAATATTCTCATTGAATACT